>LZPO01087475.1:17154-31240 GCA_001675575.1 Neotoma lepida | reverse complement strand
CTGGCTAGTATGCAAAAGAAAAATCCCATTTTCTTCAGAAATTACATGTTTGGTGCATGGCTTTGCCAGCTTCTGTTGTAGGCTCTAAAAAGGAGAAATGAATTGGGAACGTGGCTTCTTGCGTTGGTTTCATTTCACTTTGCAGTACTGGAGATAGAACGTGGGATCTCATGCATGCTAGTCAAACATACTCTACCACTGATCTACACCCCTAGAACTAAAACACTAAAAATTTCAAAAGTAATCCCACCCCATCCCAAGCTACAAAGGCACCCAGAAGTCTGGGCATGTGGGCCTTACTTGGTCTCCTCACCTTAGTCTGCTAGCTCATGCCTTTTTGACCCAGTCACATTTCCCCACAGTTGTTCATGCTTCAGTTGTGCAATGACATCTCCACAGAAATGCAAGATAGCATGGTCCAGAGAGCTTCAGGACAGTTGAACACATAGAGAACCATCTATGTGCTGAATGAGTAGTGCAACCCAACTCCACAGGGACAGAAGCCCCTGTGCCTGAGATCCTTCCAGATATCACTTGATATGTATCTTCTCATTTTGATATGCATCTCTAATGTAACCTTTAAAATATCCATTTCCTCAACTCAGCTTAGCCACCATAACAAATTACTGGAACCTAGGAATGGAGTCATGGGAACTTTTAGCCACTCGGTCAAAAGTTCCGAAGATATGGACTCCCAACTGAATCTGAAGTAGAATCCATCTAGAAGACTGAGCCTTCAACCTGTGGAATCTGAGTGATGGTGTCTCCAGTGTCAGAGCTAACANTGATTAGAATAAATCTTGCTTATGTCTGATGAGGCATTCATGGCTAGCTTGCTGCTAGAGAGAACCCATATAGCTTTAAGGTCACAGAAATCTATGTAGATTATTGTTCGGTGGGAACAGAGAACAAACAGTTTGTTTCCCAGTGAATGATAAGATGGGGGATTAAAGAAAATAGCTGGGCGTGGTGGTGCACCCCTTTAATCCCAGCACTAGGGAGGCAGAGGCAGGCAAAGTATCTCTGAACTCAAGGCCAGCCTGGGCTACATAGTGAGTTCCAGGACAGCCAGGGTTATGCAGAAAGACTTTGTCTCAAAACAAACAAACAAACAAACAAACAAACAAAAAACCCCAAAAAGCAGCAAAACAAAAAAGGAAAATAATGAATGTTAGAATGGACCTAAATTTGTTTCTTATTGCTGCTATGACCATAAACATGGTGACTTAAAGCAACCCAATATTATCATCCCACGTATCTGTAAATCACAAGCCCATCGTGGAGCAATCTTTCAGACTAGGATAAAGCTGTCAACATGTTGCTCCTTGCTAGAACTATTTCAAGCTTGTAGAGGTCCTTGTGTTCCTTGCTCATGGCACATTCCTCCATCTTCAGACTAGTAACACAGCAGCCCTCGGCTGCTGCTTCACGCCTCTCACGCTTTATCTGTCGCCCTCTTCCACTTACAATGATGGAGAGCCTTAAACTCTCCTGTAACTGTATCCCCCTCACTATGTAGGCTAACCACAGACCCTCTGGGGAGTAAGACTCAGACACCTTGGGAGAGCATAATTCTGCCTATCACAAGGCCCTACGAAATTGGAAAGGTTTGCAAACATGGGAACCCAGTATTCTCAATGAACTGCAGGGAAGATTACCTTAATTGAAACCATTTAAGATAAAGCTGAGGTAGAATGGCCATTTTGGAGCTTCTTCTATCTGACAGAAAGCAAAGCTTCCTGGGAATAAAGCTGGCATAAACTTCTTTGTAGGACATCTATGCCAGGAAGGGAACTAAGGACATCTACTTGAGTGAGGGACTCCTTAATCAAATATTATAGTCTGTAGTAACTTCTATTTGTTTCTCTAAATGCCCATTCTTTTTCTCCATAGAAGCACTTCTCCACAGCCTTTCTCCTCTTAACTCCGCATACAAATTCCCACCTCTGGCTGTTCAGAGTTTTCATCCGTATGCTCCTGTGTGCATGTAGATAAATCTTCATTACCCTCCTGTTATTTAATCTGTCTACTGTAGGATCATTTGCAGGTTCGCAAACCTGAGAACTGAACTGGCTGAGAAAAAATGTTTTCCTTTTAACATTAGTAAAGTATTTTCTATGTCTCCAGGGGGGGCCCTAGTACTGAACACCGTAAGCATAATGGCATGAAAACCACAATGAGCACAGACTTCCCCTTTCACAGAGATGTGAAGATAGAGAGGATTGAATCAACTCTAAGATGTGCATGTTGGCCAGTTTTAGGTCCACTTGACAAGCTAAAGTCATTTGGGAAGAGGGAATTTCAATTGAGAAAATGTTCCCACCAGATTAGTCTGTGGGAAAACATGTGGAGCATTTTCTTGATTGATGGTTGAGGTTGGAGATCACCATGGGTGGCACCACCTCCAGGCACGTGATCCTGGTTGGTATAAGAAAGCAGGCTGAGCAAGTCATGGGGAATGAGCCAGTGAGCAGCACTCTTCCATGGCCTTTGCATCAGTTCCTGCCTCCTGGTTCCTAGCCTCCCTTGAGTTCTTGCCCTTACTTCCTTTAATGATAGACCTTGCTGTCAAAGGGTAAGCTGAATGAAATCTTTCCTCCCTAAGTTGTTTTTGACCTTGGTGTTTTAATCACAGCAGTAGAAACCCTGAGATAATATGGTTCTGCTGATAGATAAGGCCATCGAGGAACAGAGCAAGGGAATTGAATAAGGAATGTAGTTTGTTTTCATGCGGAGGGTCCCTGGAAGGCTGAAGCAGCTCACGTAGAAGGCTAAGTCATAGGGTTTATTGTTGACATTTCAGGTTTGACAAGGTCCCAGACTTTGAACCCAGGACTTGGATTACAGAAATAGAAGGCAGGTGTATTTGTTTTCTATTTACAAATAATAGGTTACTATCTGACTACAACTATTATCTTTTGGGTCTGGCAATCAGGATTTCACAATAGGTTAGGGTCTGCTCAGGGTACCATAAGGCCAACTCGAAGCGTCAGCCAGCCAGACTCTCTGCTCAAGGGTCTTATCTGAATCAGCTGCTCCCAGATAGATTCCAAGCACTGGAAGAATTGAGTTCCTTTTGCTTTCATGAGGTTCATTTGACTTTGTGGACTGACAACTTGGGCCACCTCCCATCCTCGAGGCTGGCTGCCATTTCTTCCTTTGTGAGACTCCTCCCTTTGACCAAAAAATAAAATAAAATAAAAAATTTTTAAAAAAGCCTTTCAAAGCAGGTTGAGTCTTTGAAAGAAAAAACTCAAATCACATTTGTTTTTTTGTATGTATATGCGGCTGTGTGCTTGCTACAGTGAACCTGGGAAGGTCAGCTGACAACTGGNAGGAATTGGTTCTCCCACTGTGTGGCTACCCTGAGCTGAACTCAGGTTATCAGGCTGTGTGGCAGTTACCTTTACCCACTGAGCCATCTCGCTGGCCCAGATTGAGTCTTTCCCAACTGAAATGATCTTTCATTCCTGCCCTTTAAAATGGCTAATGTAAGGCCCTTCAAGCTCACCATTGTAGAGTCAACTCATTTGGAATGTTAGTTAAAACTATAAAAATTCTTCAGTGGCTACTGAAGAATTCTGAGGGAAAGAGCTGTTACCTTCAGATGTGTACCCACTGGTGAACACACCAGGCTCCACTGGATGGCTCTGTGCCCATGGTCAGGCAGATGCCCCTGGTTAAACTCAGTGGGACAGAAACTAAAACTAAACAAGAGTATGGGAAAGCAACCTGTGGGGAGGAGAAGGGGTTGACACAGGTGGGGGAGAGCTAAGAGAAGGTAGAGAGGGGAGTACTCAGGAGGTATCTGCTGTCCTTTTCATTTTTCCTTATTATGAAAGCCCCCCCAATAGTAGAGAGAATAGAGTGCACAACCACTTTGCGTATGTCATCAACTAGTGGCCAATCTTTGTTTCACTGAGACTCCTTTTCCTTCCCCCTTTCTCATAAACTGTTTTTGAAACATATTTCAAAGAGCTAATTTGAAATTCACAGATAATTTCAGCTATATCTATGGAAAAAGATGACTTTATCTTTCAAGCAAACTCCAAATAATAATGTAACCATCCTGGCAAGACTGAAGACATTCTAAAAAGAAACACCTGTGCCCCCTCTATGTCAATGTAAATGTGAAATGCCTCCCATAAGCTCAGACACTTGAACACTTGGTCCCTAGTTAGTGGCGCTGCTTGGGGAGCTCTGGGATGTATGGTATTGCTAGAGGAAGGATGTCACTAGAGGTGAGTGTTGGGAGCTGAAAGCCTCATGCCATTTCTAGCTCATTCTCTCTGCTTCACGCCTGTGGATGGTGTGTGATCTCTCAACCTCCTGCTCAGGCCACCATGCCCGCCATTGCCATGACTTTCCACCATGATGGACTCTTATCCCTCTGGAACTCTAAGCCCAAATGAACTCTTCTATAAGATAACTTTGGTCACGGTATTTTATCACAGAAACAGAAAAGCAAATAAAACACCCTCTCTTTGGCTGTCAGAATCCAAGGCTTTCCCCAGGGGTCTCATGCTGGGAAAGGAAAGAGTTAGGCTCTGACGCTNGCCAAAAGAGAATCCTATTTCTTAGAAAAGGGAACTCACACAGTACAAATAACTTTCAGGACAAACCAGAAACCAGGAGTCAAGACAGTGATGGGTTAATGATAGGTAGGATTGCACTTTAACCAAGACTGATTACCTATCCATGCCCATTGCTCTCCACTTAAACTAAACCTCGGGTCAGGGCTTCAAAGATGGAATTAGGAGGGGTGGCACTGGGCAGCTTTATTTTGTTCTCTTCCCAGTGTGGCCACGTTGAGTAAATCTGAGTCTATTTTTCCTATTAATTATCTCTTTAATTGGCCATTGAGCACAGGTGGCAGCAATGGTACCCAAAAAGCTCAGATAACACTAATACCACATTTAAACAACAACTAAGAAGGTGGTGAACCCGTGCCTCATGCATGCCTGACAAGAGCTGCACCTCCAGCCTGATATTTCCTTAATTTCATGAAATATTCAGTAATTATTCAAATTTCCATGATTGTCTCATGTTGTTTAGTGTTTTCAAATCATTGTCCACACAATGTCCACATTACATTATTCCTGAGATCTGTTAAACTCTTGATAGGATCCCCCCTACTCTATCATNTCCTTGCAATTAGTTAGAAGCTAAACTGTGTGCCTCACAATTTCCATTGTTCTGTACCAACTCCAGTACCTTAGGATGTGACTATATTTAGAGACAGGGCCTTTGAAGAAAAGGTTAACTTAAAAGGAGGACTTTAGTGTGGGTCTTAATCCAAATTAAGGACTTGTGTCCTTACAAGAGGAAATTTGGACTCACAAAGANACTCGCGTGATGATAAAACACAGATGGTCATGTGCAAGCAAATAAGAGAAACTGGATCTAACCACATTGATTTTGAACTTCAAGACTAAAACTTTGAGAACATAAATTTCTACCATTTTTTACCCAGTCTATGCTATTTTGTTCTAGCTGCCCCAGAAAATAGATTTATCATTTATTTAAGTTAAACTATATTGCTATTTTCTTTATGGTTGAATCTCCATAGTGTCCCATCAGATTTTTGTGTCTTCTGTGGTTTGTCTGNGTTTAAAGTAGTAAAGCTGAAGGATAGCTCAGGGTAGAGCACTTGCCTAGTTTGTGGGAGACCCTGGATTTGTGTCTTCACACCACACAAAAAAAGTACAAACCATGTCAAATGATAGCAAATATTCTTGGCCACACTAGAAAGGAATAATAGTCCAAAAAAGTTACTTGATGACAAAACGCAGCTAATTAGAAAAATTTGTAATAAAAAGCTCTGGAAATGAGAAGCAAAATATTGATCCATTAAGTTCATTTTCTTTGGGTTATGATGGCTTTGTAGTAAATTTTGAAATAAAAAGTTTGAGATCTTCATTTTATTTCTTGTTTTAACACTGCATTAGCTATTCAAAGTACTTTATAGTCATATGAATTGTGGATGTATTCTTCTACCTTTGTCAAAACAAGCGAGCAGACAGAAATACTATTCTCCCATTCCATTGTTAATCCCCACCTGGTCACTTTGTATGATCCTTTTAATATGTTACTGAATTTGATTTGCTAGTATTTTGTAAAGGGCTTTTGTATCAATGTTTATAAAAGACATTGCTCTTGGCCCTGTAATTAGAAGAGTGGGAGAGCCAACCCTGTTAGTGCAGGTGTGGGTGAGTCAGCCCAAAGTAGTAAGCATGGGAGAGCTCCTCATTTCACATCTGGCAGACCAACCCTACAGCTGCCCAGGCCCAGACCCAAGGATACAACTTGGTCCACCCCATCATCCACCCCATCATCCACCCCATCATCCACCCCATCATCCATCCCATCTATGATCTGCTGGAGCACATGAAGGGACCTGACCTACAGACTCAAAGCTACAGGATCTCCACAACACAGGGCAACAACAGGTTATCCAGGAGAAGCCCAAGTGAGTGCCCAGCATCGATAGAGTGGTAGAAACCAGAGACCTCGAACCATACCAATGACTCTTTTCAATGAACACTTGCAAGTAAAGATATATGGACAAAGGGGTACATGGTGTGACTCACAGTGTCACACTGCAACTTCCATGACAAGATTTTTAAGTTTTTCCCTTTTTATTTTTTTTCTTTCCTTTTTTGCTCTTAAATCTTGTTTCATTTGGGTGGTGTGCAGGGATGGAGGGTGGATGAGAAGGGACGGGGAAATGAATGGGACCAAGATACATAATGTAAAGGATTATACATTATGTATAATAATAAAATAAATAAATTTTTTTAAAAAGACATTGCTCTATGGTTCTCTTTCTTACAGGCTTGTCTAGTTTTGGTATCAGGGTAATGTTGGCCTCATACAATAAAAAGAATTTCTCCCTTTACAATTTTGGGAACAATTTAAGAAAGACTCATTGATGGCTTTTTTAAATTTAATTTATTCTTTGACAATTGATTTTACATAATGGCTCTGCAGTCCAACAAGAAATTGGGCATTATTCTTTTTGTTCAGGATTGTTTAGAATATTCATTCTTCCAGTTCATGAACATGAGGAAGATAAATTCCAGTGTCTTCTTCAGTTTCTTTCTGCTTTAAAGGTATTTTTCCTTTATTATGTTTATTACTGGGTGTTCAGTTTGTTAGTGTTTTGTTTGTTGAGGCAATTTTGAGTAGGACTATTACGGCAATTATANGGCCAGCTCAATTATTTATATTACTTATTATTTATATAATTACTTACGGAATGGGGGGGAGGGAGCAGGTACAAGGACGAACAAGAGAGCNACACAATCCAGCGGATAAATCTGGTTCGGTCTTCAGTCCGTCTTCCAAGACCACAGAGATCCCGAAAAAGCGGGATCACGTAGCATCCCAGATCTTTTAAGGGGCTCAGGTTTTGACCATGCCTTAAAAGGGAGNTGTTATCTGCCTGGCTAAAGGGGCCGCCTTACAGCTAAAAGCCAAAATAGCTATCCACTACATAGGACTGTTTCCCTGAGCGCTTTCTCAACATGTTTGTATTAGGATATAGAAAAGCTACTAATGTTGTCTTTCAATTTTGTATCCTGACAGTTTGCTGAAAGTTTTTTCAGCTCCAAGAGTTACCTGCAGAGTCATTGGTATCTCTTAATTACAGAGCCATATTGTCCACAAATGAAGATACTTTGAATTATTCTTTTCTGTCTTAGTTTCTGTTCTTCTTGCAGTGATAAAATACCCTGACAAAAACAGCTTATGGGAGAAAATTCCACCTCACAATTCAAGGTACTGTCCTTCATGGCAGGTAAGTCAAGGCAGCAAAGTTCAAAGCAGCTGCTCACAATTGCATCCACCCTCAAGAAACAGAGCCATAAACGCTTCTTAGTGCTCACCTCCCTTTTTCCGTTTTGTGTGGTCCAAGATCCCCTGCCAAGGGAATTGTCCGGTCCATGGTCAATATGGGTCTTCTCACATCAATTACACAATCAAGGTAATCCCCCAGACATGTCAGGGGCCCATATCTCAGGTGATTCTAGATTCTGTGCCAATTGACACCAACCATCACACTTTCCTGTTAGTGTTCCTTGCATGTGCTTCTCTTGTCCTGTTGCTCTAAGACTGTAAGCACTACGTTGAAGAAGAGTAGAAAAGGTGGGTAGCTCTGAGTTTTTCTTCGTTTAGTGTGAGTTTATACCCTTCATTATATTGAAATTTGTTCCCTCCTTGTTTTATCTCTTCAAGGTTTTTTATCATTAAGGGATATCAGACTTTTTTCAAAGGCCTTCTATGCATCTATTGAGATGATCAGGAAATTTGTCTCTTAAATGTATCAATTNCCATGCATTTTTATATGTCTTTAAATTCAGTTTCCAAGTATTTTGAGAAATTTTATGTTTGTATTCAGCANAGAGATTGACTTTTAATTATCTTTGTTGGTGATGTGTATTTTATCTGGTTTGGGTATTAGAGTTGTACTGGCTTTCTTGACTTTGGTTTGTTTGTGTGTTTTTATTTTAAGATTTTGGTAGCATTCCTCCTGTTTCTAGTTTATGGAGTAGCTTGAAGGTTAATGTTAGTACTTATTTTAACATTTTGCAGCATCTAGGCCTAATCATTTTTTAGTTGGATTAGTTTGGTCCCATAATTCATAGATCAATTAAGTTGCTTATCTATCTTGGTTTAATAATGGTAGGTCATATGTATATAGAATTTTATCCATTCCTTTAAGGCTTTTCCAATTGATCAGAATATAAATTTTACATGTATGTCCCAATGACTTTATAAATTCCATTGGTCTGTCAAAATGTCTCCCTTTTTAATCTCTAACACTATTTTGCATCTTTTTCTTTCTCTTGATTACTCAACTAAGGATTTGCCTTGTCTTTTCAAAGAACCAAATCTTTGTTTCATTGATTCTTTATTCTTTGCTTTGTTTTGTTTTATTTCTATTTATTAACTTCTATCCTGATCACAATTATCTCTCTACATCTCATCTGCAGCTTTTGCATTTGGGTTGTTCTAGCTTTTCCAAGGCTCTAAGGGCTGCTATGCATTTNTGGTCTCTCTATTTTTTAATGTAATAACTCATAGGCGTGAATTTCCATCTTAAAACTGCTTTCATTGTTCCCATGGATTTTGATATGTTGGGTTTTCACTTGCATTGCATTTGAGAACTTTTACATTTCCTCAATGACCTATTCATTATCTAATAGTATGCTGTTGAATGTCCATGAGTTTGTGTGTATTTTCAATGGTTTCTCATTATTTGATTTCTATCTTTAGTCCACTGGGGTCAAATATAAATACAAGAAATTATTTCAATTTTCCTGTCTTGAGACTTGCTTTGTGTTTAGAGAAAGTTCCATGGTTGCTGAAAAGAATGTGTATTCTCCAGTTCTTGATGAAGTGTTCAATATACGTCTGCTAGATCTATTTGATATATGATGTTAACCCAAGTATTTCTATTTTTTTTCCCAAAATGAGCTGGAACTAGGAACACTGAAGTCACCCACTATTATTGAGTAAGACAAATCTGACTTTACNTCTAGTACTGTTTCTTCTGCTGTTGTGCCATCCCAACTATTTATTTTGTCTGTGTTTGTACATATGGGGGCATGCCATACTCACACATGGAGGTCAGAAGACAACTTGTGGAAGTTAGTTATCTCTGTCTACCATGTGGGTCCCAGGGATCAAACCCTGGTTGTCAGACTTGATGGTGGGCACCTTTACCTACTGATCTATTTCACCAACACCTTCTGGTTTAAAACTTTCTGTTGACTGACAGCTGTTATTTAGATGGACCTACCTCTATTTGTTACTTGGTGTTTCTCTCTTATACCTTTCACTATACTTTCCTGTTCTGTATATTTAGTGTTTTAACTATGATATGGGGAGCATTTTTTCCATTGGGTGTTCTAAATGCCTAAGGTTTTATTTTAAATGTTTTCTATGCCTTTTTCATGAAGTTCTTCTATGTCCATAGCTCATAAAATTTAGTCTTTTCATAGTGTACCATGAATCTCACACATTTCATTCATACATTTTTATTGATTTTTTTTTTCATTGACTGAGTGTTTCAGTTCCTCTCTTATGTCTTCAAGCCCCAATACTCTGTCCTCGCCATGATTCATTTCATCCATTCTACTGGTGAGGATTTCCACTTAGCATTTTATTTTAACTTGTTGAAATTTGAATTTTTAGTATTTCAGTTTTTCTTCTTCAGCACTTCTATCGCCTATTGAATTACATTTGCATATCCTGTANTGACTTATTTTTTCATTCAGCTGCTTGTTTTTGTTCTCTTAAAATTTGCTCATTTATGTCCTCTTTCATTTCTTTGAACATAAAATTATTGAATTCTTTGTCTTCAATTTCTTTGAATTCATNCTCATTCAGAGTCATTACTGGNGGACTGGCAATTTTTGGAAGAGCCATGTTCTTAGTTTTTCATGTTGTATTGGGGCTGACAGGTCTGAGGTTAGGTTGTTGATTGACTTTAAAAAAACAAACAAACACCACATCCCCTTTATTGTTTCAGTGGAAATATTCCTACTGTTCAAGAGGGACTAAGTGGTAGCATTGAAGTATCATTTTTCTCAGTTATCCTGGTGTTGGGGCCACCAGGATAGCTNCCTAAAACTGCCATAAAACCAGAATACTGATCCCAGGGTACAGTAGTTGCAATTGGGGGTCTTGTTCTCACCTCGAAGCCTTTTTTTATTTTTTCAGAGACTGGGTTACAGACGTGGTCTGAGCAGGTGATGGGGCTTCACAAGCAGAGGCCTAGATTCTGTGCACACCTCTGGGTGATCTCTCAGGAGACAGACAGTGAATACTGCCCTGCCTTGGAGTAATACTTCCTGNGCTTGGATNCTGTGCTTGGAGCCTTGTGAAAGTTCCTTTAAAGACTCACTTTTATGCTCACTGAGTACAGAGTAGCTCTGAGTCAAAGCTGCTTTTCCAATGTTGTGGGTTGAATGAGAACTGTCCCCCAAGGCCCGTGTATTAAACACTTGCTCCCCAGTTTGTGGTGATGTTTGTGGAGGTTATGAAACCTTCAGGAGGTGAATGAAGCCTTGTTAAAGGAAGTACTTCACTGGGGAAAGGCTTTATGGGTTTATGGCCTCAACCTACTAACTTTTATCTGTTTCTTGGGTGTGGAAAAAAAAAACGAGATCTTCTCCCCACCCACCATGATGGATTCTATCCTTCTGGAACAGCATGCAGTAATAAAGTCTTTATTCCTAAAGCTGCTTTTGGTCATGGTGTTTTATCACAGCAATGGAAAGTAACTAATACACCTACTCTAGCAGTATTCTGTTGGTCGGGTTTCGGTATGTAGTCGCAGGACACTTACTGTGACTGTTTGGAGTCAGACTCAAATGCTCTTGGGCTGCCAAGCTCCAATGCAGCAGGAATCTGTTTACAGTGGCGAGTTTATAGTTTACTCAGGGCTGTTCAGAAAGTGTTGAGCATCCAATGCTGAAAAGACGGGATTTCCTGGGCATTTCCTCTGCCAATGCTGCTATTGTCTTCGTACGTCTATTTCCCCCACCTCTCTAAACTGTTGACTACTGAACATACAGTTCAGATACCCAAAGGCCCTGTGACCCTCTAAGTCTTCGGTCAGCCTTCTTTCTCACAGGAAGTGGGAAGCTCTCCAAGCCAAACCCTCCTGGATGGATTCTGGGCTCTCTCTCCTGCTTTGTAAAATTCTGCTTTACTTTGCTATTTAAGTGGGAAATAAAGGAATCACCTACCTCTCCTGACAGCCATCACTTAGCTTTCCCTTCTTCATTTATTGGAGACTCTGGCATAACTAAATGCTGGCCACCATCTTCTAAGTCCCCTACTTTTCTTATTTCTGTAAAATTTGTAGCCATGTCCCCATTTTGATTTCTCATTTTAGTCATTTCTGTCTTTTTACTTTCTTAGTCNATCTAGGTAAAGGGTTATCAGTTACATTTATCTCAGATAAAAGGCTTTTGATCTCCTGGTGTTATTTTTGTACTTATAGATGTACTCACANAAAATGCTATGGTGGGTGGTTCGCAATTTTATCTTTAACTGCTTATTTGTTTCCCTTACGAAAGCATGAATTATTCTCTAGCCTTACAGTAGCTGCTCAAATGAAACCAAGAAGTCATTTAAACAAACAAACAAACAAACAAATCCCAAATGGAAAGGGGGCTTGGGATGATGGGTATGCAGTCACATTTTAGCTGGTGTGCACATTATTATTCCCCTAAATGCATGAGCTCTTGCTTGCTGTTGTTGGCTTGTTGTTTTTTTTTTTAAACAAGTTGTTTCTACAGTAAATTTTTATTATCACACTTATTTCTAGAGTTCAAAGTTCTTCATTCTCTGACATCTGATTCTTTTTATCTTGAACCAGCAAATAAATGCCCAGTATTATGAAAAAATAACTGATGTTTTTTGCACTTCTTCCCTCCAGGAATTAACTAGATCTCTGTGTTTTGCTTTGATTTTAAGCTGCACTCCCTGTGCTCCATAAAACTGTATGTACAGGAATTACAACCAAACCATTCAAACATTCGAGAAACTATTTACGAAGTTGGAAGGGCATTAGGTCATTAGGCCCTTTTCCAATTCTACTAGTTACTCATTTTGCTTAGTTTAAACGTCAGTGAAATAAATTGTCATTTTTAGTAGACCTCACATTGTGGCATAATAATCCCGGGACACTATAAAGAGGCTTCAGGAACTGCACAAACTCTTTGTGTGCATATTATTTATAAATATATGTTAAACATTCTAAAAGTAAAAACACAAATCACAGACTGAAAGAGTATATTCAAATCAAATGTAGGATAAACAACTTGCATCATAGTATTTCCCTTAAAATGAGAACAACGTGTGTGTGTGTGTGTGTGTGTGTGTGTGTGTGTGTGTGTTCAAGCAAATATATTTATATATTGTGCTACTTTGATTTTTGTCAACTGGATACAAACTAGAATCACCTAGAAGAAAGAACCTCAATTGAGAAAATGCCTCCATCAGACTGGCCAGTAGACATGGCTTTGTGTCATTTTCTTGATTGTTGGTTGTGGAAGGACCCCGCCCAATGTGGGTGGTGCCACCCCTGGGCAGGTCATCCTAAAAGGTATAAGAAAAATAGTTAAATGTGAGCCTGAAAGCAAGCCAATGAGTAGCACCTCCATGCTCTGTGCTTTAGTTCTCTAGGTTCCTGCCTAGACTTCCCTTACAGATGGACTGTGACACAGAAGTATAAGTCAAATAAACTCTTTCCTTCTTCCTAANTTTTTTTTTCAGTTGTGGTGTTTTATCACAGCAACAGAAAGCTAACTAGGACACATATCAAACAAATATGGCATTTTACATATATATGTATGTAAATATATAACAATATATGTAAATATATAATATATATAATAAATAAACATAATATACTTGTGCTTCATTTTATAAATTAAATTAAAATATAAGTATTATATTTTTTCTTAGCACAAAAGATAGAAGAATAACTTTTATACAGAATAATAAAGAACAGCTACAATGTAACATCAAGAAACAGAGAAAAGGGGTAATGATCTAAACAACTATTTCAAAGCTATATGAATGATCCATGACTTGTATCATCAGTCATTGATCAATACAAATTGAAAGTTCAATGAACTATCACTTCATATTCACTAAACTGGCTAAAATAAAATACATAGAAAACAACAAGGTAGGTGAGAAGATGGAAGAACTGCAATGCTCACACAGAGCTTATGGGTATACAATACAGTTTGAGGTTTTCTTTAAATAGTAGAATGTAATTTCAACTTGATTCAGCAAACATACTGTCAGAAATCTCAGAGAAGTTACGAATTATGTTCATAGGAAATTTTTATAAGCCAAAGGTTATAGTAGCATTACACATAATAGCCCCAAATTGGGAAGAGGCAGAAAGTCCCTCAGATCAGAGGTAGATAAATAAAATGTGGTGTAGCTGTACAGTAGAATAGTGCTACACAATAATGATGATGATGATGATGATGATGATGATGATGATAAAGAAATGCTGAGTCATGCTACAACGTGGAAGAACCCCCAAAACAGGCTG
>LZPO01087474.1:18469-32803 GCA_001675575.1 Neotoma lepida | reverse complement strand
CAACAGAATACAAAAGATGGAAAAGAGAATCTCTTGAATGGACGATACAATGGAGGAGACAGATTCATCAGTCAAAAAAACACTAAAGCCAAAAAAGTCATAGTACAGCCTTGATGTAGGGGGAGTGGCTTGGGCTTGCCTCAACTGAATGTACCAGGCTCTGCTGACTCCCCATAGAAGGCCCTACCTTGTCTGAGGAGGAAATGAAGGGGGGTTGTGGGGGAAAGTTGGGGGGCAGGAGGAGGGAAGAGAGAGGAGTCTGTGGTTGGTATATAAAATGAAAAAAAAATTAAAATTATCCCATTAACATCAAACATTAATTATTAAGCTAAACATAGAAATAAGTGTATTAAATCTCTTCCCTCAGAGTTCAGGGACCCTTCAGAAGAGGAGGTAGAGTGTAAAACCAGAGGGCATGAAGGACACCAGGAAACAAAGCTCCCTAAATCAACNTGAGAAAAGCTCACATGAACTCACAGAGACTGAAACAGCATGCACAGGGCCGACATAGGTCTGCACCAGGTCCTCTGCCTATATATTATGGCTTCCTGTTAAGTGTTTTCATGGAATTTCTGAGTATGCAAACAAATGGGCATCTGATTCTTGTGACTTCTCTTGGTCTCTTCTCATTCTGTCAGCTTGTCCTGTCCAACTTTGTTGTAATAGAATTTGTTTTATCTTATTATTAAATTTCATATTGTTACATATTTTTTAAATGAATGAAAACCTAGTCACAGAGTAAGTGTTACAACTGAACTGTAATTTATACCTGCTGGAAGATGGAAAATTACTTTTCTTCAAAGGAGTGACACTGGGTACATCACCCACTTCAGAGCAGGCCTTATGTTCATGAGTACTTGATCAACATATAATTAAAATAATTTAAATAATAAAAATATATTTATAAAGAGTATTAAAGGGTGAAAACCCCTTTTGAATTTAGTTTAGGATTCTTCTCCTGTTCCTTTCAAAATCACACTCAAAGCTCATTTCTTTCTCTCTCTTAAAAAGAAAAATATCCAAAACAAAAAATTCATACACAAACACACTGCTACATGCATGCACATGCAGACACACACACACACACACACACACACACACACACGAAAACTAAACAAACAAAAAACCCTTGAAGTTCATTTTGTGGTGGCCAACTACTGCTGGGCATGGGAATTGCCCTGGAGTGAGATTGATAGNCCCAGTGCCACTATCTTGAAGAAAATAGATTTGTCCTCTCCCAATAGCAATCAATTGCAAATAGCTTCCTGATTGGAATTTTTGTCCACTTGGAATTGTGCAAGTTTTATACAAAGTATCATAGGCTCTGAGTTCATTGTGTATCTTCCCTGCTGTATCTGGAAAATTCTGTTTCCTTAAAGGTGTCTCTGAACGCTGGCTCACAATTATTCTGCCNTCTCTTCTACAAAGATCATCGAGGCTTGATGGGAGGAGTATGATACAGACTCCCATTTAGNGATGAGCTTTCAAGTTTCTACTCTTTGCACTTACCAATTATTAGTCTCTGTTTTAATTAANCCTATATTTCAAGTAGGAGCTTCTCTGATGAGATTATAGTGATGTATGATCTATGGGTATAGCAGAATGTCATTAGGAGTCATTTTATTGTTATATTCATTTTGCAGAAGAATAGTATTAGGTTTTCCCCTAGTGCTCATAAGCTATCTAGTTTCAGATTCTTGGGCTCATTAACAATGAGAGGTANGTGTTCCGTCTCATGAAACAGACCTTAAATTCAATCAAAAANTGGTTATGAAATTCATACTATCTGTGTCACTATTGTACAAGTGGGCATATCTTGCAGACTAGTAGATACTAAAATTCAAAGTCTTTGTAACTGAGTGAGATTGATGAATACCTTTTTCACTGATAACTTGTATAATACCTTCCAGCAACTTGAGCTAGTCAGTATGGGTGAAGTTTCTATTTGAACACCAGTTCCATTACTCCATGTTTGGTGAAATAAGTAAGTCATGTCTTCAGTAGTGTCTTTTTACCAATTTCTCCATAGATGGAGAATGAACAGGAAGAGAGAGAGGGAGACAGAGGCAGACACAGATACAGATATATGAGAGACAGACAGATAGAGAAAGGGGGAGAGTGAAAGGGAGAGAAGCACAGATAAGTCAATAGAAGGAACTTTTATATTTAATATTTTCTGAAATTATAATAGCTGTCTAGTTGTGTTGGGTAATCAATAGTGCTGGCAATAATTGGTGATGTATGGATGGTGTCTATGGGACCTTTTGGCCAATAACTCAAAAAGTTGTAACTCATTTTTAGTACTTGAGATTTTATTTGGCATAAAAGCTCTAGTTACAGTATTTTCCATTCCCATTAAATGACTACTCTATTTAAATTCCTTTGATATGTGTATATATTTTAAAAGCCTTCCACATTANTATATTTCCATATGACCTTTCAAAAGGCTTTTAGTGTTATTTATCCCTAACCACCTGACCTCCTCTACCAAACATTTGTATATTTACATGTGATTTGACTGGAATTAGAAGTCATTATACATGTCTGATAAATTGAGTACAAATGTACATGGAACTTATGCAATGTACTTATTTTCCTACAGGAAAATTTAAATGTACTTAAAAACTGAATTCATTTATATTTTAAATCAATAAATANATACATACATATCNGCANAATNNATATTTAAATCAGGATAAANCATAGCATTATAAATAATTAAATAATATAAATTATTTTGTCTTTAGATGAATATAAATGCATAAATTTCNTGTACATTTGTACTCAAATGTCTACCAATATAAGACTCAAAAACTAATCATTCAGTAAAGTGATCATTCAGAAGTTTTATTCNCCTTAATTTTGTAGAATGCATTTTGATCATGTTTATAACTANACTCCAACTCTCTCCAGATAAACACACCTNCCATACCCACCCAACTTTGAGGCCCTTTTAGAAGTTAAACCCACAAGACTTCCTCTGTCCAAATATTTGTGAATGAGTGGCTTTCAACTGGATCTTGGTTGACTTACAATNTCTAACTCAGAGAAAACTGATATTCTCTCTCTCTCCTAGCAGCTAAAAATTGCCAGTGGCTCCTAGGTTAGCAGTAGANTTTCATATCCAGTTTCCATTTTTTATGCTGAAATTTGGTCTGTCTTGTGTTTGCACAGGTCTTACACATGCTGTTGCAACCACTGTCAATTCTTAAGTGTAGCTGCCCTGATATGTCCAGAAAACACTGCTTCCTTGAAGTTATCTAACAAGTGTGGCCCTTAAATTCTTTTCACTTCCTCTTCCAAATTGTCTGTAAACCATAGGAAGAAATGATATGGTAAATATGTTCCATTTAGACCTAAACATTTTTACAATTTCTTATTTTCTGAACTTTGTTTAGTCATGGATTTCTGCTTTTCTACATTATCTACTACAAAGAGAAAATTCTCTAGTGAGGCTTGAGGGATGTATAAATCTATGATTACAATAATAAGTCATTAGGATCCATTTAATTCTATGCCCATTTAGCAGCAAAATATTAAAAAGGTATCCCCTAGGACCTAGGGTCAGTATCCTCATAGGTTCTTTGCTTGATATTGGTGCCATGTTTGAGGGAGTGTCATGTTGGTGAGTGGACCTTAATTTCAATTGTTTTGCCTTCATTTCTAACCAATGTCCTACTGTGTTTCCTATCCCAGTCTTGATGTGAGGGTTTGCCCCTTGCTATTATTATATTTTGTTATGCTGTGTTCANTTGATATCCCTGAGAGGCCTGCTCTATTCTATGAGGAGACAGGAGGCAGTGGATATAGGGGAGAAGAGAACAGGTAGGGGAATGGGACTATTTGAGGGAGGGGAAGCTTCATTCAGGATGTATTGTATGAGAGAAGATAAATACATTATTTTTTTAAAAAAAATAAAGTGGTTGGTTACTCCAACGAAGTTTCTTTCAGTATTTCATCAATAGCAATATCTTGGTTGTAGTTGTAGCTCATGGGGTTTATAAGTAAGTAAGATCAGTGCTTACATTTTCCCCTCTGGTAGCGTGCATAGCATCTTCCAGAACTATGAAAAATAGCCAGTAGAATGCATCTTCCAGATTGATTTTTCTATGCATTATGATTCAATTACGTGTTGTTTTCAGCATTAAGTTCTTTCCTTCAAGCTCTGGGAATGCCTGCACCTGGGGAGACCAAGAGCAGTGGCAATAGCCCATAATGTTTGGGTATCTATGGGAACTTACTGGACAACTACTCCAAAGGAAGTAACCCATTCCTGGTACTTGGCCTCCCTATTTGTTAGTCTGTTGTGTCTAATAGAGGTATTGATTCAAACTGTCTTCTGTAGAGTACTGGTAAAGGTTAGTGAATTATTGAGGGGCCTCAGATAGGGATGCCTGTAAGGGAGGGTATAAAGGTTTAAGGGGAAAAATGGGCCATGATGTGTANTACTTGGATGGGGGAGGAGAGGGCAGCATAAAGAAGGAGATATGATGAGGCATAAATAGTATTGGATATCATTGAAAAAAGCCTTATGGAAACCTACTACTGTTTAGCCTTCCAGAAATACATATAGACACATGTAAAAAGATTTTAAATTTCCCTAGGAAGGACAATACTGGCCCTACTAGACACTAAGTAGAGAAAATAGTGGAGTACATCTAGGATTGTTGCAGAAGAGAATATAATCAAATCTCATATAAATTTTTCAAAGAGATAGTAAAATATTTTAAAAATCAATGAAAGCCTCAGACTTAAATACTTTTTAACTGAACAAACATTTATTTGTTATTTTGCCCATATGCTGATCTTATGAGTTATTGTATAAAATTTGAGTGTAAAGAAAGTTTTTACATATGATTACTTATAATTTTACACATTGTGTAATGTGGAACTGTATACTGTTATAAAGTAAAATGTGTATAGTATAAATATTCTATGTACATTCAACTTTTAACTGTGTTCTTGGCTTTTTAAAAGTGTGTTCTATGAAAGTTTCATATATGTNTACAATATATCTTGACTATAAATTTAAATTTATCTATTGTTTCTAATTTATACTAGACACAATTGCAAATTAATGGACCTCTTGCATTAGGCTCCTGTTCTTTTCAGTTTTACTTATTCCACTTTTTCCTACTATTTTTCTATATTATATGGATGTTTGGCTTTATTTATGTCAATGATGTTTAAGCAACTAGTTAAATATTTGTGACTACAGTGTGTTCATTATTACTCATTCCTCTGATAGGATAATCATCCTATGTTTATAGCTTCATTGTTTCAAATTTGTTTTGCTATTCCTCCATGGGTCTGAGGCTAAGGTCTTTGACCTCATATTAACAACATACATTCCCCCAGACTCTGCACATTCAGAATTTCCTTCATTCTTCACAACCATATTTGTCTCAGTTGTTTTATATAGACAATATTCTTGCAGTGCCCACACCTGATGAGTTTTACTCAGAGTTTCAGAAAGGGATAAAACAATACAAAATCATCTTTAAACATAGCAAATCATATTCTGGCTTTTGTTTTAGATCTAGTCCTCACTATGGTGTCTATACAGACAGCCAATGCTTGTATATTACTANCCATGTCTGCAGGCTTGATAACTGATGAAATCAGAGTAAATACATATCACTTAAATTGTACCTACGATTTCAGTTGTGGTAAGAATAACTGAAAAATACTCCTTAAATACACTTACTTCTAGATTGCCTTCATAATCAGTTCATTTTCACTCAAAATTTGATACAGGCAGTGATTATGGGGAAATACATGGCATATCCAAATGATTCATGAACACAAACATAAATTACTTAATGATATTTGACTTTGACNNCTAAAATACTTACATTATTGATTTAATAAACTTCCCTTTTTGATTTTAATCATTCTGAGTATTGTAAGATGAAATCTCAAATTTGTTTTAATTTGCATCTTTAATTGCTAAGGATGTTGACCACATTTTTAGATAGTTTTAAGTCAATTTAATTTTGTCTACTGAGAACTCTTTGTACAAATCCAAAGTTTAATTAGGTTGTTTGCTTTCTTGACTGTTTTTTGTATTTTAGTATTTTGTATANTCTGAACATAATCCTCTTTAAATGATCTGCTACAATTATCTTCCTTCTGATGGCTTTCTCTTTACTCTGATTATTTCCTTAGCTTTACATAAAGTTTTTAATTTTATGAGTTGTATGTTGTCAAAATTGACCATAATTCACTAGTACATATATAGTACCAACACTAAATGTACTCAGCAGATTGTATTTATATATGCATACGTATTTAAATGTGTATATTTAAAGAAAAAGTTCATAAATTTGTGAAAGATTTGGGGACAGAGGAAAAGCTAGGGATATAGGAAGAGCAGGAAATGACATAAATACCGTGAATGTTAAATTTTCAAAACAAATTTAATGCAAAAATTAAAAGAAAAATAGCACCATGCCATGAACCTGGGGTGAGCAAGACTCAACCAAATGCAGCCTGGGCTTTGTAGTCCTGGCCTGCAAGAGGACTCTAACAACATCTCTACAGCAACTAGTAGCTTTTCTCTAGCACAGGGTGATTGGCCACTATTGTGATTTCTTTTTGATGAGGAAGCATGGTGCAGCCCAGTGCCATGACAGAATAAACAGGAAAAGGAGACCCACTTCAGGGCCTGGGCTCCTAGGGGAAAACACAGGCCTACCCAGCATCTTATGAAGCCCAGGCAGATGGCTGCTACTATGGTGAGCAAGTGTATGAGGTAGGGGAGAAAGAGAAAGAGTCAGTGGTTCATGCCCTGTGGGCAGGGGCATATCTGGAGAGGTGAAATAGGTGAGAAGCGGGCTGAGGTGGGTGGTGTGATTGCCACCCAGAGCCATGGTAATGTCTGGACCTGGGCTGCTGCTGGAACCCATGTCTGGATTCATGGCTCCGAGGTTGATGTCCATGGATCCTGATACCACCAAAGACCGAGAGGATAGCGTTTTACAGAATCAGGCCTGCCCCTCACTTTCTGCAACATTAGGGAGAATTGGTCCTGCCCCTCACCAGCTGAAGCACTCAAGAGAGAGGGTCCTCCACCTCACCTGGGAAGCACAATAGAGGTTACTCTGTTCGCAGGGGTATGGGCGAGCTAGCCCTGAGGGCTTGAGATTGGGAGAGTAGTTGCCTCTCTCGTATGCCATGTGCTGGCATGGGTGAGGAAAACATGCCCTCTTCCTGTTGCCATTTGCAGCAGGTAGGGAAGCTGACCGAATCTCTCACCCAGCTGCAGCATTCGGAGGAACAGGCCGTGCATCTCTCATGGGAACACAGTAGAGTTGACCCTATAGACAGGGGCATGGTTGAGCCCGCCCTTAAGGTGTGAGAGGGGCATAGCTGGTACCTCCTCTTTCCCCTGCAGTGTGGTAATGGGAGCAAAGGAAAGATGCCCACGCCCCTTACCCCTACCACCTCCAGCTGGCGAGGAAACTGACTCTCCCTTTTACCAGCAGCAACACTCGTGAGAATGGGNCCTGCACCTTGTCTGGGAAGCACAGCAGAGCTGACTGTTTTGGGAGAGGTATGGATGAGCCAGCTCCGATTGTGAGCATGGGAGAGCTGTCCCCACTTCTTCTGTCATGCGGAGGTATGGGCTGGAGAGAGATGTCTCCACTTACCTCTAGCCCATTGCCATCCAATACAGCCAAAGGAGCCAACCCTCCCCTTTACCAGCNGCAGCGCTCAGAAAAGCAGGTCATGCTGCTGGTCTGGGCAGCACAGTAGAGCTGACCCTCTTGGCGAAGGTTCAGGTGACCTCGCTCTGCCATGAAGGTGTGAGAGTGGGATAGCTAGCTACACCCTCCTCATCTGCGTTGTGGTGGTGACAGCAAGGGAAAGNTGTCCTCACCACCTTGCGCCTGCCACCTGTGGTGGAGCAAAGGAGCTGACCCTCCCTCTTANCAGCTGCAGCACTCAGGAAAGTGGGCCCTGCACCTCTCCTGGGCAACAGTGAAGCTGACCGAACTGACCAGGGTGCAGGTGAACTGCATCTAGAACCTGGCCCTACTCCTCATCTGCCATATGGTGGTGTGGGTGAGGGACGGAAGCCCTCCCCTCTGCCCCTCAGCGCCTGTGGCAAGTGGGAGAGCTGGTCCTGATGTCATAAGAGTGGGAGAGCTGGCCCTGCATCTCATCTGGGCAACACAGTAGAGCTGGCCCTGACATGTAGGTGTGGGAAAGTGGACCCTGAGAGCATGAAAGCACGAGAACCGGCCCCGCCCCTTGCTCATTGCAGCAAGGGGTGACCTAGCTGGTATAATACTTTGGAGCTCACCCTTGTGGTGACGACAGGGGAGAGCTGGAGGGCTGAACAACCCTGCCAATACACAGGCCCAGAACCAGAGTCATGAGTTGACTCACCCCAACATCCACCTCTGTATGATCTGCTGGAGCATGTGAAGGGGCTGGCCCTGTAGACCCTAAGCTATAGGATCTCCACAACACAGGGCAACAACAGGATATGCAAGAGGAATCCCAGTGAGAGCCCAGCGTTGTCAGTGTAGCAGAAACCAGAAGCCTCCAACCAGACCAATTTGCAATGAACACTTTCAAGTAAACATATACGGACAAAAGGGTTTACTGTGTGACTCACTATATCACACTACAACTTTCTATGACAACATTTTTCCTTTTTTATTTCCTTCCTCTTAAATTTTATTTGGGGAGGGTTGCAATGGAAGAGGGCAGATACAAGGTGACAGGGAAAATGAATGGAATAGAGATGCACAATGTGAAAGACACGAAGAATAAATAAAAAGAAAGTTAAAAAAGAAACAAAATAAAATTAAAAGAAAAATAATTTTATCTTATTGAGTGTAAGCTAATACATAACACATTGAATGGTGTATGGTGCATACCATGACAGTCCCACACAACTATGCAGCAGATGATTTGGAAGAACAATTGATGTGTCTCAGTACTTATGACTCAGGAAAATTGATAAATATTGTTTTGAAAAAAATAGATAAAAGAAGGCAGTGGGAACCTGAGGGAACTAGGGAAGAGGGTTTGAAGAAGTAAAAAAAAAAATAAGATGAAAAGTAGAAAGAAAAAGAAAAGAAATGAAGATATTATAGAATACATTTTGTTGTTAAGAAATTACTAAGTTATAAATAGAAATTATTCAACCTGAATTTCTTTTCCCAGTTGGAAGACAAAGGGATTNTTATGTCTATTTCAAATTGAAATTCTCTTTTAATTCTTCAAACAGTTGGTAACCTGAATGCCTGCAATTTGAATAAAAAGTAGAATGACTTCCAAGGAGAGAGTGTGTTTTTAAAATTCAGGTCTTTCAAATGGGAATTGGAGAGCAGTTCTCTGTTTGTGCAAAGCATTGCCTGCTGTTTTCATTAAACAGTAAGTGTGCTTTTTTTGAACTTTTGCTCCATAAAAACAGACAAGAAAAAAAAAGATCAAATGGATTCAAGTCAAACATTTGGGGTTTTCTTTTTTTGTAGAGCTGTTGTATTTTACCAAAATGTCAAGCACTTAAGTTTATAGTCAGTGTTATTTTTAAAGTGACATTCCTTGGATTTGAGCTGTTTCTGATGAAAGTGATGTGCCTTCCAGACCCCTCAGGAATGGAATACTCAGCTTGGAAGCATAACACAGTGAAAGCACCTGGCTGAGANAGAGGATGTNACCCTGCAAACAGATCTGTGAGTTTCTTTATTGATGTCATAGAAACAGCTTAATATACTGTGTCTAAGCAAAGAAATCACATAGATACAAACCTACAATGAAACCGGCACTTCAGCAATCCCAATAAGGTACACTTTATTAATGCATTTGCAAGGAAATTCGCCAAGTTTTCTGTAATATCAGAATTGGTCTGGTGTTTTTCAATTGCTGAGGAATTTAAGCCTCTTTTATGTGAATCACACAATAAAGATTTAGTTTGGAGATTGAGGAGTTGGGGAGACAGAGATAAAAGNATTCTTAGGTTTGTCCCTCAGAAAATTGAGCACAAGCTCAATCAACAAACTTCAGGATCAGTGACACCGTCTAAATAATAGGTTATGTGCCGGGCGGTGGTGGCGCACACCTTTAATCCCAGCACTCGGGAGGCAGAGGCAGGCGGATCTCTGTGAGTTCGAGGCCAGCCCGGGCTACCAAGTGAGTTCCAGGAAAGGCACAANGCTACACAGAGAAACCCTGTCTCGAAAAACCAAAACAAACAAACAAACAAACAAACAAAAAACAAAAAAAGAATAGGTTATGTAGCTGTTGATGAAGACGTTTGATGTTGATGTCATTTTGTCCTCACAACACAGATAGCATCTTTCCTGTGGCTCTTTCTACATTTGCTTTTGTTATATTTGAGATTGCCACATTCATAAACTAATTACCTTTCAAAGTTTCAAAATGTAAATCACATCAAATTGGTGGTAAAGTCTCTAACACGTGAGTTTTGAGATGACATAAACATTAAATACACAATAAAAGTGCACACACACCACGCACACTGAACCCATAGTTTTATGTTATATAACACTCTAAATTCCTTAAGAATTAATCAAGAAAAAATACTTCCCATTTTTAGGAAACAAGAACAAATTGCCTATCTGAAACAGAAGGAGGTCATACAGGATTTTTAAGGAATATGTCCTCTGAAAGAAATGTTGGGAATTGAATTTAAAATTNCTGTGATGAGTTTGATAGAACTTATTTTGTATGAAATGTGAAGCCGGAAGCAATATTCCAGGGACCAAACTTTGTAAATTTTCCTTTCGTCTGGTTCTCNGGTATTTCTACACTTTCACTTTGAAAGCTATGCATGGTTAAAGCTTCAAGGTGTTTCAGCAAGATCTTAATATCCAGTGAATAGATTTGAATGTTATTTTAGCTAATAAAAATGCTTCTTTCTACTAATCANGTAGTCATGATTAGTGAGTAAATATATGGTATGAGATTACTCACTCTTCAATCTTTTAGGAACTTCTCAATTTTGCCCTACTTGGAAGCCAATTTTCATACTCATTTTCTGATTTGCAGTCAAACTAAATCCATTCAGCTTACCCCATCACAAACCTACATGATATTTAATATGTACTTAGAAATACTTATAGCAAATTTTAATATTTGTAAATTTATATTGCTCAAAGAGTTTTCAAAATACCCAAAGTCACACATACTTTGGATTTTTATCAAATTATAAATTTTTAACTTCTGTCTTCAGAATAATAACTACTTAAAGAGTATATTTAGTGGTTAAAAGTGTAAGAATATTTTTATAGGAAGGTACTATTTTATGAATAAATAGGCCCTTTTGGTTTTGTTTTATTGCTTGCTTTAATTCAGAAGTAATGTCTGTTACTATGGATTGTGTTGTTACATAAAGTTCCAAAGAATTTTCTTGGGTGGAGAAGGGGATTGAATCATGTTTATGGATTTCTGTAATAAAATGCTTGGTAACTGTGTTGNGTAGTTTTGTGTGTTAACTTGACACAAGCTAGAGTCATCACAGGNAGGATCATCAATTGAGGAAATGAGTGGATGAGATCCAGCTATAAGGCATTTTCTTATCTAGCGATCAATGGAGGAGCATCCAGCCCATGGTGGGTTGTGCCATCCCTGGGCTGCTGGGTTCTATGAAAAGGTGGGCTAAGCAAGCCATGGAAGCAAGTCAGTAACCAGCTCCCCTCCATGGCCTCTAAATCACCTCCTGCTTCCAGGTTCCTGCCCTGTTTGAGTTCCAGTCCTGACTTCCTTCAGTGATGAACAGCAATGCTGGAGTGTAAGCCTAATAAATCCTTTCCTCCCCAACTTGCTTTTTGTCATGGTATTTCGTCACAGCATAGGAACCCTAAGGAAGAAAGTTACATAAATCAACTTCATTAAATTTGTACAACACTAGATAGTTAAAATAAATAANAGTAAAATGTAGGTTAAATTTTTACAGGAAAAATATACATTAAGAATTGCATTAATCCAGATGGCTAAAAGTAATATTCTAGTCTATAAATGAGAAAATTATTCAATATTACAAATTCATATTTAAAATTCTTAATGATTTCCACAATGACTGCAGTGGTCTGCATTTCCATCACCAGTGAGCAGAGGCTTCTATTTCTACATATCTTTNCCAGAATTTGTCATCATATATTTTCTTGATGTTNATCGTAGTGACTGATGTAGAATGGAATGTCAAATGAATTTAGAGTACATTTCCCTGTGTATGTTGAGTAGTCTTTTGGAAAATATATTATCTGAGTAGTTCTTCATTGGAGAAGCATCTATTCAGTTTTTTTTTTGGTCTACCTATGGGATATTTGTGGTTGTAAGGTATTTAATTTTTGTAGTTTATTATGTATTGTAATATATTAATTACCTATTTGATATGCAGTTGAATTTTTTCCAATTTTTCAGTCTATTTCTTTTCTGATGATGATTTTATTTGCTGTGTGGAAGTTTTTAAATAATAAATAATCCTTTTTTACTCTTGACCTTATTTATTCATTTTTTATAGAGTTCTCAGAAAGACATTGTCTTTGTATACAACCTGATGTGTCTTCTCTATTTTAAAAGACAGCGTCTTAAAGTCTTTGACCTATTTCCAATTGACTTTATGCCCTGTGAGAGATAGGGTATATTTTCCTTCNTTTTTTTTCTTTTTTCTCCATTCTTAAAGATGTTATCCAGTTCTCCCATCACCATCTATTGAAAAGGTTATCATTTCCCAATGTATGTTCTTGGTTTTTGATTTAAAAAAATTAGATGGCTATAGCTGTGTTGGTTATTTCTTAGTTGCCCGCTNTATCGTATTCTTCACCATATTTTTTCTTGGCCAGTGTAATTGTTCTAATGTCTGCCATAGAGTCTAGCAGGTACTATTTCTAGCAATTCCTCTTCTATTCCACAATTGTGAAGCTACTCTCCTTCAGTGCTTCTCACTATTTTTATCCACCCAGAATTCATTCAGATTCTCCATCAATAGAAATGCTAATAACAATTTATAGTCAATGAGCTGATAGTATCTTATAAATAATATCTGCAATTTGAAGGCTATAAAAGATGAATGGCCAGGCTTGGAAGACTCATTTAGACACAGTTTCTATAATTCACTCTATTTTTTTCAATTCAACTTTCCACATATTTTTGGATTCGAACTACCATGTTATGGAACTTGACCAGATTAACTAACCTAGAAATTTAAATATTAATTTCATCTAGAAACAACCTTATAGATATACGTAGGATAATATTTGATTGGTCCATGACTCATTTATNAGAAACTAGAGCAAATGGTACTTATTACTTTATAAATGAAACATATGAATCAACAACAAAATTAAGTTAGGAACAAAAAGAAAAATAACCAGTTATATACCTCTTTACACAGTGAGTAGTTTGGGTGCTAGTTCNATGATGCACATTTAATTTTCATTGTGTACAAAGAAACATAAAATTGATTTGTTTGAGTAATCAGTGGCTTATCAATGTAACACTTGATTTGTTTCTTTCTGTGCATTTTCTTCATAAAATGTGTGTTCTCCTTCTGCTTTGGTTCATATTTCTAATCCTAATACTGGGGAAGGACAGAGTAAGGAGGGGATGAATTGNAGAAAACCCTGACCAACATAGACAGGTACATTTCTGCCTTGCCTACAGAAGGAGACATTATCTGAACATGAAAAAATATGTAACAACTTCTGTTGGATAATGAAATTGATGAACTTGTTACTCAGTGATGTGTACCTATTACATACCATACATACTATGGAGGGAATATATTTTGAATGAATANTTCAATCTAAGACAGCCTGACTTAATGAGATAAAGTATTAGTCAACTTTCTGAAGATATCCAATTTCACGACAACACACCTATATTAGTTCTCAGCTTTATCTACCTATAAAGTAAGTATTTAATGTAAACTGAATTGCCTGTATACCATAAGTAGAAAATGAAAATAGAAAGCTATGGTTTAATGTATATGATTAAAAGTCTAGATACCATTACAAATCTGGATCCTTCTTTTCAACTAGAGAGTCTCANTAATTCCAATTTGTATTATTTACCAGGGAAAAGGTAATAGGANGGGATTATTATTTTATTCTATTTTAAATGNCATCAAATACTATCAATGGTTCTCACTGTAAATATAACTTTGTAAGACTATTTGTCATTAGGCTCTGGAATTTGGTTCAGTATTTAATTTTTTAATTGCTTAATTATGGTGATGGGAAAAAGTTGATTCTTCCAGGTTCTGAGAATTGGATCAGGTAAGTGCTTTGAGAAAATCCTTCATGCCAAGTATTTAAAAAAAGTTGCAATAAGTTGTTAATGAAATGTAAAAAA
>LZPO01087473.1:74016-85079 GCA_001675575.1 Neotoma lepida | reverse complement strand
GGNNNCNCANNTNNNNTNTNTNTCTNTNNNCTGTGTATGTGTTGTTGTTTTTTTTAATTTTTCACATTTGCATACTTTGTCTAGATTCTCTATTTTATCTTCAAGTCCTGATATTTTATCTTCTATCTGATTCATTCTGTGTGTAAGGCTTTCCTTTGAGTTTTCTAGTTGGATTATTGGGATTTTCNATTTCATGTTCATTTCAGCTTGAGTCATCCTCAGTGTTTCTGTCTCCTTATTGAATTCCATTTTCAAATCCTGGATGGTCTTTGTCAGTTCTTTCAGCCTTATTGTTGTGTTTTCTTGGACATCACTCAAGCATTTATTCTTTCTTTCTCCTTCAGTTCATTGAGGTGTTTCTTTGTGGCTTCTTTAAACTCCTTGAGTTCTTTGATAAAGTTTATGATTGTTCTTTCAAGTGTCTGTGTCCTGGGATTCCTCTAGATAACTCTCATTGGCAAACATTTCTACAGGACAGATAGGTTTAGAGAGGAGATAATGGCTTGATCTTTCATATAGTTCATCTTTTTACAATGAGATCTGTTCATGTAAACTTCTTTTGTTAGTTCTGTGTCTGATGTGGACAGAGCAGGTTGGACCAGAATTGAGGATATGCTAGCAGATTGAGCCTAAAGGTTGGAAATGGCTTAAGTGGAATAAAGTCAGGTGGACACAGGGGACTGGGATGGTAGGAAAGATGTGTGTTCTGGTCCAAGCCTGGAGTATGGAGGTAGATATATGGGCTGGGGAGAGAGTTTGAGGGGAAGATTAGGCAGACACACCTGTCTAGACACTGGGGAAGAATGCGCAGGACCTTCCTAAGTATAGAAGTTGGGTGGGGTGTGGGAGGGGCCTTTGGGTTAGGGGCAGGTGGAGCAGAGTGGGTTCTAATAGAAGCCTAGAAGTTGGTTGTGGTGCAGACAGGGGTGGCCAGACTAGGGTGGGCACTGGATATGGGACTCCCAGTAGATCATGGTGGTTGGAGAGGGTACATAAAGGAGACAGCCAGGCAGACTCACTGGGCTAGACCCTGAAGAACAATGTGCAGGATCTGATTGGGTGGAGAGGGTGGATGTGGCATGAGAGGGTCTTATGGTTGGGGGCAGGCAAGGTGGGTCTAGGCTAGACCTTGGAGAAAGATCTCTTGGACTTTTTATGTTTATTTTTGTTCTAACAATAATTGGTTGAGTCAGTGNCAATGAAAACTCACACTTGCTTGNGTATATTGCANGTATATATTGCATGCCAAAGATGAATAATTCTTGACAGAATTGGCAGTGATTTGTTCTTGTTCCCATTGCTGTTGCCATACAATATTAACAAGAATTGACTGTTTCGGCTAAAACGCCATAAATTTGGCTTTGCTTTGTTCAGACACGTTTATTTGCTAAGTCTTTGATGTTATCCTGCTAGCTGATAGTCCTTCACTTTTTTTCTTAACTTTTTATTGATTCTTTGTGAATTTCACATCATGCATCCCAATCCTACTCATCTCCCTGTCCCCTCACTTCTGCCCTCTGACCCTCCAACCTCCCCCCCAAAAAAATTTAAAAGTAAAAACAAAAACAAACAAAAAAAACCAAACCAAACCAACCAATCAACCAAACAAACAAAAATGAATAAAAAAAGATCTTGGTGTAGAAGCTGTAGTGTATCCCAGTGAGTCACACAATATACCCTTTAGTCCATACATCTTTACTTGTAAGTGTTCATTGCAATTAGTCATTGGTCTGGCTCAAGNCCTCTGCAGCACTATGGATACTGGGCCCTCACTGGGACTCCTCTTGGATAGCCTATTGTTGTCTTGTGTCATGGAGATTCTGTAGCTTTGGATCTGCAAATCTGGCTTCTTCATGCTCCAGCAGTTCATAGATGAGGTGAGTGTTGGGGTAGGCTACCTCCTAGTCCTGGTTCTGGGCCTGGGTGGTAGCTGGGTTGGTCAGCCTGCCCGCTTTGCTCATCATCACCACCCAAGCAAGCTCTCTAACACTGCCTCAGCTAGCTGACCCAATATAGCAGACAGCAAGGAGCTGGCCAGTTCTCCTGCTCCCACACCCTCAGGTCCAGCTCACCNGTATTGTGTTCATACCACGAGGACCAGCTCTACTGTTTTGTCCAGGCAAGGTGCAGGGTCTGCTCTCTGGATTGCACTTGATGAGGAGCAGGACTAGCTCTTCCGTTCTTATGTCCCTGAGGTTGGCTCTTATGCCTGTTGCAGGTGTCAAGGGATGGGGGGAAGAGGGCATATTTCCCTTACTCATACCAGGGAGGGGGCAGGGGCAGCTCTCTTGCTCTCATGCCTACAGGCCTGCTCATGTGCACCCACACCCACCCCCTACACAACAAGGTCAGCTCTAGTGTGCTGCCCAAGCAAGGTGCCATGCCTGCTCTCCTGTGTGCTAAAGCTGGTGAAGGACAGGGCCAGTTCTCCCACTTCTGTGGCCCCAGGGCCAGCTCTCTCGCCTGCCTCGGGTGGCAAGGTGTGAGAGGAGGGGGGCATTTTTCCCCACCCATGCCACCACATGGCAGATGAGGGGTGGGGAGAGGTCAGTCTTCTTTCTCTCATGCCCCCCTGGCCCACTCACCTGAGCCCCCACCAACAGGGTCAGCTCTATTGTGCTGCCCAGGTGAGATGCAGGGCCTGCTCTCCCTAGTGCTGCTGGTGGTGGGGGACAGCGCCAAGTCTCCCACTCTCATGACCTCAGGGCCAGCTCTCCCACCTACATCTAGATGTGTATAAGTGACAGGTGCTACTGGTGGTGGGGGACAGCGCCAAGTCTCCCACTCTCATGACCTCAGGGCCAGCTCTCCCACCTGCCACAGGTGGTGGGGGAGGGCAGAGGTCATCTCCATATCCACCCAAAGTTTGTTCTGTCTCTCTTACCCCTTGGATTTCTGGAGGTCAGTGTGAGAGGGCAGAAAGTAAGAAATATGGGAATACTTTTATTGGTTGAAACAGCTGTAACAGCTTGGGATGACATGAGGGGAAAGTCTGAGGATACAGCTTNGCTTAAGTCATGTAATCCAGTAAGGGACAATAAATCAGACCTGTGTCACCAATATCCTCTCTTTTCCCCACATCTCTGCATTCTCAAAGCTCTTGACACTTACAGATTGACAGAATCTCACTCAATAAACCCATGCCAGGGGAGTACCACTGACTACCCTACAACCACTGACAATGTAAGTGAGCTTCTGGCCACATCTTTAATGCTGCCCTCCACCCACCCAAATGAGTTTTCATATTGCCGATGTCCACTTCCCTCCCAGCTATGAGAAAAGCTTTCATCTCATAGTATAACCAGTTTATCCAAATGGCCTTTCCTGCAGATAGAACCATTCAGCATTATCTCTAATTTCTCCTCTTTGGGCAGAACGCTCATTAATCTGCAATGTCAGACTACAATTGGAGGTCAAGTGATGCTGCAGAAATCTCTACTGCCTACTGCAGTCTTCATACAACAATCAAAATGATCATTTTCAATATCTTAAGCCAANCTTGTATCTTTTTCTAGTAAATACTTTTATTTCCTATTATACAAGGTATTTGTTTGTTTGTTTATCTATTTTACATCCAGGGTGCAGTTTCCTCTCCCTCTTCTCCTCCGAGTCCCTCCCTCCTCTGTTCCCATCCCCCAATCCACTCCTCCTCCATTTCTGTTCAGGAAAGAGCAGGTCTACCATGGATATAAACAAGACATGGCATATCAAGTTGCAATAAGAATATGCACCTCCCCATGTGTTAAGGTTGGGCAATGTGACCCAATATGAGGAATAGGGTCCCCAAAGCCAGTGAAAGGGCCAGAGACAACCTCTGTTCCCACTGTTAGGAGTTCCACAAGAGGACCAAGCTACACAGCTATAACATACATACAGAGTTATGCAGGCCTAGGTCAGTCCCATGCAGGCTCCCTGGTGGTCAGTTCAGTCTCTGTGAGCCCTTATGGTCTCAGGCTAGTTGATTCTGTGAGTGTTCTTGTGGTGTCCTTGACTCGTCTGGCTCCTTCAATCTCCCCCATCCCCACTCCATCTCCGCTTCTGAAGGATTCCCTGAGCTCTGCCTAATGTTTCGCTGTGAGTCTGCATCTATGTCCATCAGTTGCTGGATGAAGCCTCTCTGATAACAATTAGGCTAGACACCAAACTTNTTTTCAATCAAAATAAAACCCTAACAGTAGGCTAGCAGGCCCTCAGACTTCACTGCCTGTATTTTCNTCTGCTCCAGGCACCCCAGCTTCCTCCAGTGCAGAGTATTTTCTTCATGGGGCCATGGTGGTGACAGTGATACCATTTCCCCCAATGCTTGNGTGGCTTGTTTCTTCCCTTTTTCATACCTCTGTTCAAATGTCCCNTGTCATCAACTTAACACCAGGATCCCTATCACTCTTGTCCCTTTCACAGGTTCATCTTTTGATATAGCATACCTTCACTTACTTACTTACTATCTGTTTACTCTCTATATACTGCATACTCTATGACCCTATCTGTTGATACTACCATAGTCTCAGTACCTAGAACCCNGCTGGCAGCCATATGGTACACAATAAATATGCTGTGAATTGAATAAATGCCCAAATCACACCGAATCAGCAGCCACTTTCTTTATTTCTCATGTGGTCACTCTCAGACATTAAAATAAATAAATAAATAACAAGGGTGGGTTTAGCAAGTTTCCTTTGCTGTTATGACATCAGTTATTATGGGATAATAAGATAAATAGTATTGTGCTTGGATCCTACAATGACCTNACCATTCATTATAGTTCAGCTGTCACCTACACTGGGCATTTTATNGATGGAAGAGACTAGGCAGATAGTGATCAGGACACAGATTAGGAATTTGAGTCCAAGTCTTTTTGCACAAGGGTGGTGGTGGCTGATGGAGCTGTCTGCCTAGAGCTAGTCCTCTGTTTCCTGGTCCCTGCTTACCCACATATAAAATGCGGGGAACAGATCTGGAGTGAGCTCAGGGCGTAGACTGTGAAATGGAAACTTCCTCAGATTTCAGCAGCAGAAGCTTACTTCATGGAACACAGGTGAAGAAGCAATCAAATCCAAACAGGTGACATAACAAAGCCACCCAGGAATTGGCAACTGGGATCAACCTTCACACCTGGAAGGAGAGCCCATGGAGGAGGATGTCTTGTCAAACCCTGAAGCTACCAGCAGGGACAGGAGTCATAATGAGGCCAGCAAGTAAGAAAGAAAGCCACGAAAGAGACTTAGAACCTGACTCCAGATCGGAGAAAGAAGGGATGTGCTGTGCAAGACAGAGTGCAAAGGGGCCTGGGAATGTGGCTTCCTGTGGCAGCAAACAGAGAGGAAGGGGCACAGGTGATGGAATGGGAGTGGCTGGGTGACTCAGGAACAGTACCTGACAATAGTTTCTGCTCCTGTGTAGATAGCAAGGACCCNAAATTCAAACTNTCCAAGACCTCTTGTTTCTTAGGATCAAATCTACTTTGTGGTGTTATGTTTTGTNACCAAACTTCTCTAAATTGTAGGGCTTCCCTGCTGATTTTCTTTTTTTTTTCCTTAAATAATAAAAATAATGTGCTTATTTCAAATGAGACATGGTGTGGTTTAAGATAATTTCCAGAAAACTAGCTTTTCATTCTGGCACTGCAGTTAACCAAGTGTTTGGCTAGGCCGATGCTTGCAGCTCACTCACCTGCCAGGGTTACAGGACATGACTGCTTTCTCTATGGCTGTGTGCCTAGGATCTGNGAGCATCTGGAACATTATAGGAATTTCAAATCTCTTTTATTGAGAACCAGATTCTGACCAGGGGTAAGCTTTGGCTCAGTTTTCCTCACTCAATACCAATATCAGTTTCTGATTAAGTACCAGTGCTTCTGCTCTGTGTCCCTCCAGAGCCAGCTGTGGTCACTCTGCAGCCATCTTTATGCCTCNCCTGTGTTCAGCAGCTCTCTGACATGCTTCCCTGTCTCCAGTGTGGTCTCCTCCAGTTACTCCAGCCTGCAGTGATCTATCTGAAANACAATCTCACTGTGTCACCAGCGACAGGGATGGGGCACAGCTCCATCTCCCACTCTCTGTCCTCCTGACACCTGAAGTTCTTTTTCCTTAGAGAAAAGAATTTTCTTTTAAAGCAGTGGTTCTCAACCTTCCTGATGCTTTTAATGCAATTCCTCATGTTGTGGTGACCCCCAACCATAACATTATTTTTGTTGTTACTTCATAGCTGTAATTTTGCTACTGTTATGAATAGTAATGTAAATATCTGTGTTTTCCAATGGTCTTAGACAACCCCTGTGAAAGGGTCATTCAACCCCCCCCATGGGGTCATTACCCACAGGTTGAGAACCATTGTCTCAGAGAATGGCATTCTCTTTATTCAGATGAAAGTGGGATTCATTCAGCACTTCAACACAGAAAAGAATTCCAGGATGAGCCAGCAAGGACCAGAGCAGGAGTTTATTAAAGACATCTTTATGTTGGTAAAAGTTTCTGTCCCGCAAGCTGCTCCTAAGTAATTACACAGAGGCTTAATAATTATAAATGCTCAGCCAATAGCTCAGGCTCGTTTCTAGCTAACTCTTATATTTGAGTTAATCCATATTTCTTATCTATGCTTTGCCATGTGGCTTGGTACCTTTTCTTGGTACAGCGTGTCCATCTTGTTTCTCTCTGAGTCTGCTCTAGTCTCCTCACACTCTGCCCTTCTTTCCGCCAGCATTCTCAGTTTNGCTTTCCTGCCTAATCTTATCCTGTTCAGCTATTGGCCAGCCAGACTCTGTNTTAAAGCAATCACAGCGACATATATTCACATAGTGTAAAGGAAGATTCCACATCTTTAACATAGATCTTAAGCACAGGGATCAAAAGAAAGGCGGATGCATAGAGAAAGAAAGAAGCAAAGCTAAGTGTGGGTGTGGGCTTCAAGGCAGGGGATCAGTTTTCATTTTGTGAACAATTTTTTAGTAAACAAAGCTGTAAGTGTATTTGCAAAGGGTATTGTCAGACAGGAATGAGAAGGGAGTGCAGAGGACTCAAGGTTGCAGCTCCTGTGTAATCACAGCTTATTTACTGAGTTTGACATTTTTTGTTTGAGATGTCTGTAGAAAAACAGATTTCCTCAGTAGGCAATTTTTTTTATTTCATCAATAGTGTCTATAATTTCTGGCCTTTTCCAGTAGGAAAAGCAGATTTGATCCCAGGACTCAGTGCCCCTGGCCTTTTCTCCCAAGCTTTTCTTCCTATGTCTTCACAATTTCCTTGTCTTTCTATTCAGTCTCAATTAGACCATAGCAAGCATTTCAATGCTTTGAGAAGTCCCGTATCCAGTCTCTCCCAAGCATACAGCCCAAACACCTGTGCACATGGTCAAAGGTCTCACAGTTCTTGCCTTTCCAGGTCAGCTGCCTCTTTTGCCACACAATTTTTAGTTCTTTTTCTTCCCCCAGATGTACCATGCTTTCATTTGCCTTCTGCTACTAAGACTTCTCCCTACTTCGTCCACTGTGTGAGTTTTGCTTTCTTGGAAAAATAAACAGCTGTAAAGAAGAAAGACATGTGGATGAGGGGTGTCAGAGGTGTCGTGTCTAAGGTGTTGTTGGAGGGCATAGGCACATGTATGCCTATTCAAGTGGAGGCCAGAGGAGAACTGTGCCTGTGCACCCATCCAAATGCAAGTAGGGTGGAGGCCAGAGGAGAACTGTGCCTGTGCACCCATCCAAATGCAAGTAGGCTGGTGCCATATCTTAACCACCAGGTACTCCACCGTCACATCTACTTCTATGATTATATCCCAAAGCCATTTCCTCTGGGGATTTCCTTGGATATCCATTATTAGCCACTGCCTCTTCTGGGTTATCCCTCTGTCTTCCTCGTGGCTAATTATCCCAGCAGGGTCTTGGAACCATGCTGGTTCCACAGACACTTCACAAGATTACATCTTACTTCAAAAGAAGGCTTAGTGACTTAGAATTCTCTGAAAGGAAAGTGAAATATAGTTAAGGAACACCATCCACCTTATATTAAGGCAGGGTCTCTCACTTAGCCTNGAGTTCACCAATAGCCTAGGTTGGTTGGTCAGTGAGCCCTGGAGATCNACATGTCTTTATGACAAGTATGCACTCCCATGCCCAGTATTTTTTAAGTGAGTTCTNGGGACTGAACGCATGTTCACATCACATGTACTTTGCCAACTGAGCCATCTCCCCATCTCTGACACTTTATGTGGTGCTGGACACAGAACTGGAGCCTTGTACAGGCTAAGCAGTTTTCCTAACACCAAAATGCACCCCCAAATTTTGAACATTTGTAACTCCCTCCTTTTGGTTGCTACCACCCATGACTTCTCTACCTTGTTGACTTTTTTTTTCTGATAGTAGTGTCTTATTTTTATAGTTGCTAACCTGGGATCTACCAAATCCTGGTCCCTAGGAACTCCTGCATGGTCCTGAGACTGTTAGAACAAAGTTCACTGTCCTTTACAAGGCTATGGTACTCAGGCTTCCAGTCTGCACATGCGTCGTGCTGTCACTGTAAGAGTTCTAGAGCCTGTTTGGAGATAGATTGATTATTTAAAATGGGAAAGATGTGTCTAGAGAAGAGCAAATGATTTCAATGGGAAATGAGTTAGCTTTGTGAAACTCACTTTTCTAGATGGATACAGGCTGCATTCCTGAGTTCTTTAGAAAACACCAGGTCAAAGAGAGGAAAGGGATGGAACTATGAATTTGTGTTTCTTGTGTTTGCAATGGATTGCTGGATTGAGGCAGATGCCACATTCCAGAATTTCCACAATCCTTGAAATGTTCTTCAAGGGTGTGATCCAGCAAAGTCCCAGTGACATTTATGGGGCCATACTTAGTGTGAAGAATGAGGAATTTTACAGGTTTTCTACAGATGGTAAGAACACGTCATAGTTTAGTTTAATAGGAGAAATGGATGTTTAAGTGGATATCAAAGTAGATGGGATTTTTCTTGGACTTTTCTGGTAATTAAGAAAGACTCACATGGCTAAGCATCTACATTCACCAAGTATAGTGTAGTATATTATAATAGTCTTAAAGGTGACATGCCAAAAAGGTGGCAAAAATGTGTATGTCCTGAGTTACTGACTTCATTCCAAGTATTGATTGTGATTGACAGGTGTTTTCTGGCCTCAAAGGGAATTTGCCCAANAAAAAGTGTGATATAAAATTAGAATGGGGACTGTTTGGGGCTAGAAGGAAACAGAGAGAGATGAGAGGGGGGAACAAGCCAGGGCAATAGCTGGGTATGTTGGTAGATATGGCCAAAGTACCCAATGAACAATACNAAAATTTAATGAAATCCATTCTTTTCTGCTTTGTGTACTATGAATATATGCTAGCAAAATAATAATGCACAAAGGAAAGCCAATAATTAAATAAACATATGCTCAGTTTTAGATATCTTGAAGAAATAGCACCAACTTTAAGTGGGTGTGAAAGGATGCAATTTGTAATTATAACCCCTGCTTCTTTTCAGTAGTCTAGCTGCAAAGACCACATTGTTAAAAATAAAATGAGGACTGCTTATGGAAACCTCTGTTTATTGCTTCTCTTTTCCTTGCTCTCATTCTCCTTTAACACAAAATTGTGCAATTTGGAGAGAAAAATGTCTCCATGGGCACTATGGATGGGCAAACATATGTANGGGAATCACCTGTGTTTCACACCTAGACCTGGCCGCTGACAGCCATGTGTGTTGATGGATGGGTGTTCCAAGCCTGGCCTGATGGTGGTCTCTAAAACATGCTAACTCCTGAGGGTGAGAAGCTATTTAGTGAGATGAAATACTACTCTGCCACAGCTTCCCCCCTTACAATTCAATCATGGAAAATCCTTCCCCAGTGCTGTCACTTGCAATCATTACACTCAGAATTAAACATGGTGTAATGGAGCCTCTGACAAGACCCTGAGGTCCTATTGACATGCCAGGTCTCACATTAATAACCAGCTTTCTGTAGAGTGGAAAGGAAAAGACCTGCAAATTGGGGGTTGTTTTTGCTTCCCTTCGGAACTCACGTAATGACTGCCTGTTCCTGACTGGTTTTCAGATGTTGATCTGCAGCCACATGACTTACCAGGTTGACATGGCTGCTCAGCCTTCTTCCTTCTCCCTTCACTGCNCAACCTTACTTTAAAAAGCAAACCAAATCTGTATCAGCCCAAACCTCCATGCCTTCCTCCCTGCTAGCTCTGCCTTCTCATCCCTTTGATTCATACCTCTGGTGCACACATCTGTTATCCACCACTACAAATTGGCTCTTTGCCCTTTCCCTTCTATTTCTCCCAATTTTGCAGCTTTGTTCTTTTCACTTCTTCCATATTCCCCAGTTCCTTCTAGCACCTTCCACCTGTTCCATGAAGGCAGTAAGACACAGAGCAATGAGAACAGTCTTCACAGTGAATGATAGTGGCTCAATCTTTATTTCTCCTTCTACCTAGTTAAGTGACATCCATGCCTGTCTGTGGATGGGCCCATGGATGCCCAGACCTTGTGCAGGCATTCATAGCTGCTGTGAGTTATTGATTGCTGTGGCTGCATCTTGCCTCCCCCAAATGACATTTCAAAGCCTTTCTTCTATTTTCTGGCTCTCACATTCTTTCTGTCCTTTCTTCCACAGTGATCCCGAAGCCTTAGAGGAGATGGAATAAATGACTTGTCTGAGGTTAAGCATCTATCACTTAGTCTCAGCACCTACCTTGTATAGGTGAATGAATCTCTGCATTCACCACTGTGTTCACTACAAAGAGAGACTTCTCCACTTAAGGCTGAGAGTAACACTTATTCATGGGTAAAAGCAGAAATATTTAGAAGAGAAGCTTGGCATTANGGGAATTTAGCTCTACAGCAATAGTCAACTCCTCTCTAGAGCCCATGATTTCCCTCACCATGAGCTTTCAACCAGATTTATAAGCATATATTCCCTATCCTGGAATGTGTCTCAAATTTAATCAGATAGTGGTTAGTTACCCTCATGATAGTCATACCACTATTGCAGAAGTGGGCATATCTTTCCTGGCAGATTCCAAGGTCCTTTGGAAATGCCATACATTTCAAATCTAT
>LZPO01087472.1:39731-94511 GCA_001675575.1 Neotoma lepida | reverse complement strand
ACCTTGATTCTGACCCTGACCTTAAAATCTGACCCTGACCCTAAACTTGAGAAACCAGAGCCAGTGAAGGACACACACTTTGGCCCTGAAACTGGAGCCAAGGAAACACACCCTGACCCTGACCCCAATCCCAAACCTGACACAGACCCTGACCCCAACCCCAAAACTCTGACCCTGATCCTGACCCTGACCCTGAGACATCAGAGCCAGTTAAAGTCACACTCTTTGGTCCTGAAAGAGGAGACACAGAAAAGCACCCTCCCTGAAACCTGAGCCAAAGAAAGACACCCTGACCCTGACCCTGATTCTGAACCCAATTCCAACTTGACCCCGACCCCAAACTCTGACCCTGACCCTGACCCTGAGAAACCAGAGCCCATAAAAGACACACACTTTGACCCTGAAACCTGAGCCAAAGAAACACATGTGGACCCTGACCCTGACAAACCAGAGGAAATAAAAGACACACTTTAGCCCTGAAACTGCAGCCAAAGAAACACACCCTGACCCTGAAACCTGAGCCAAAAACAAACACACCCTGACCCTGACCCTGACCCTGACCCCAACCTCGACCACAACCCTCACCCCGAACCAAAACTCTGCCCCTGCCCCTGCCCCTGCCCCAGACCCTTAGAAAACAGAGCCAGTGAAAGATACACATTTTGGTCCTGAAACTGGAACCAAAGAAAAACACCCTGACCGTGAAACCTGAGCCAAAGAAACACACCCTGACCTTGACTCTGACCCTGACCCCTTCCCTGACCTGACATTGACCCTAAACTGTGACCCTGACCCTGACCTTGAGAAACCAGGGCCAGTGAAAGATACACACTTTGGCCCTTAAACTAGAGCCAAAGAAGCACATCCTGACCCTGACCCCAACCCCGACCACAACCCTGACACCAATCCCTATCTCAAACTCTGCCCTGACCCTAAACTTGAGAAACCAGAGCTAGTGAAAGACACACACTTTGGCCATGAAAGTGAAGCCATGGAAACACACCCTGACCCTGACCCCAACCCCAATCCCAAACTCTGACCCTGACCCTGACCCTGAGAAACCAGAGCCAGTGAAAGACACACATTTCAGCCCTGAAAGTGGAACCAGGGATACACACACTGACCCTGAGCCCGACCCAGACTTTAAGCTCTGACCCTGACCCTAAACTTGAGAATCCATCATCAGTGAATGTCACACACTTTGGCCCTGAAACTGGAGCCATGAAAACACAACCTGACCCTGAAACCAGAGCCAAAGAAGCACACTCTGACCCTGACCCCTACCCCAACCTGAACTCTGACCCTCATCTTGACCCTGACAGTTAGAAACCAGAGCCACAAAAAGACACACACTTTGGCCCTGAACCTGGAGCCAAAGAAACACACCCAAACCTGAAACCTGAACCAAAGAAACATACCTTGACCCTGACCCTGACCCTAACCCCGATCCCAAACTCTGACCCTGACCCTGACCCTAAGAAACCAGAGCCAGTGAAAGACAGACACTTTGGCCCTGAAAGTGGAACAAAGGAAACACACACTGACCCTGAAACCAGAGTCAAAGAAGCACACCCTGACCCTGACCCCGACCCTGACCCTGACCCTAAACTCTGACCCTTACCTTCACTTTGAGAAACCAGTGGCAGTGAAAGACACACGTTTAGCCCTGTAACTGGTGCCAAGGAAACACACCCTGCCCTTGACCCAGACCCCAAACCCGAACCTGACCCTGACCCTGTCCCAAAACTCTAACACTTCTCCTGACCCTGAGAAACCAGAGCCAGTAAAAGACACACGCTTTGGTTCTGAAAGTGGAACCAAGGAAACACACACTGACCCCGGCCCCAACCCTGACTCCAACCCTGACCCTAAACTCTGACCCTGACCCTAACCTTGTGAAACCAGAGCCAATTAAAGGCACACCCTTTGGCCCTGAAACTGGAGCCAAGGAAGCACACCTTGACCCTGAAACCAGAGCCAAAGAACCATACCCTGACTCTAACCCCAAACTCTGACCCTGATCCTGAACCTTACCCTGACGCTGACCCTGAGAAAGCAGAGCCAGTGAAAGACCCACACTTTGGCCATGAAAGTGAAGCCATGGAAACATCCTGACCCTGTAACCTGAGCCAACGAAACACACTTTGTCCTTGAATCCAGAGGCAGTAAGAGAAACACACTTTGACCCTGAAACCAGAACAAAGAAACTCTGTACCCTTGACCAACTGACCACAAAACCAGCCAACCAGTCCCTGATCTCCAAACCCACCAATCCATGAGCACTAAATCCTAATGGGGACTATGGGAGTCAAGCCCCTCAATAGTCCCCTCCCAGGGTCCAGGAATAATCCACAACCAGCTGATAATTTAATCTTTGATGAAAGGAAATGAATCTATGTATACGAAACTCTTCAATCCATACACTTTATTCTTCTAAGTTCTCTCTCTACACAGCTTCTATTCTGCTCTCTTTACCCCATCTAGGTCCTCATCCATCTAGTTCCTTCCCATGTTAGCTCCTCTCCCATCCCTTTCCACCTCATCTATTCTTCCCCATCTTGCTCTCCTACACCTTCCATCTCATTCCTCTAGTACTCTCTTCTAGCCTCTCAATCTAGTTCTTCCCCATCTCAGTTCATTCCTCTCCAGCTCTTACCCATTGAGTTCTTCCATTCTATCTTCTTTTCTCTGTCTCCTCTCTGTTCTCCTGTCCTCTTCTGTTTTCTCTTCTTGAGAATAAAACTGCCTTTTTATCCCTGTGACCCTTGTCTCTCCAAGCTATCTCTGCTCCCACCATTTCTGGTGGGTGTGTTTGGTTGCTAAGCAACTTGGCTAGGCAACTTCCATCACAGCTAGATGTACCTGTAAGTTGGAACCCTATAGTTCTGAATTAATTGTTAAGGGTGGATCTGATACTAGAGATAAGACTTTGGAGAGGAGAAAGCTAAGCTTAATTAGCACATCTGCTATACCTGAATTCCTGCAAGGTCATAAAGGCAGGTAAGTGTTTCCTCAGGCAGTGACTCCATCAGGCTTTCTTTTACAACCTGAAAATGGAGTGATTAAAGGAGGAGGTCAGCTGAGGGCTAATATATGTTAGTATATCAAAAGGGGAATTTATGTGCTCAATCTACATTCCTACAAGTGGTTAATTNAGTTAGGGAGTCTACAAAGTTAGTAAGGTTGTGAAAAGGAGGGTCTGAGCTAAATTGTGCAAAGCTATTACTTAGGGTCCACCTGACCTAGGCAGTGTCTCTGTGAGGAATTTACATTAATTCAGGAATTTTATTATGTGGTGATCTGGACTGTTATTTCTGTTAGTCCTGGAATGTGGCTAAGGGAGATATCTGATTCTAGTGCTAAAAGGAGAAAGGGATTGGCCTGAGGGAAGATATCTTTCCTTAAGTAGCTTTGCTTTCCAAATACCTCAGGAGTAAATGTCTAAAGAGTGATCAGCCCACACTGTAGCAATTCTTAGNAAAAAATCAGTTGGGAAAGCTATGAAGGTACACATGATATTCATAGCAGAAAACAGCTGATATATAACAAGCCAAATAGCACCAAATACTCCCTGGAATTTGGCTTCCTATGAAGGAATTCCTTGATCCCTATAGGTAATGGCTTTGCTATAACCAGCTGAGTTCTTATAATATATTCTTGCAGCCCATAGCAAAATCAAACCAATCTCTGAGCTTGATCAAGCTTGATCAAGCTCAGAGATTGAAACCTGACCAGTTCCCACCCTGAAAATCTCCCTGCAAAAATTTCACCTTAAGAAGCCCCGTGCTTGTTCAGTGGACAGCTACCCTTTTCCACCCTGACAGAGCCACTCTCCTGGATTCCTCCCTCCCAAATAAATCTCTTGAATGAGTTTTAGGTGAAGACCTTTTCCTGAAGCAGATCAGAAACTCCTAGTGGAGTTGAGCTGAGAAGCAATGGACACCTCTGCTGGGAAACTCCTGTAGGGGAGTGGAGCAGAGCAGCAACAGATATCTCTGCAGAGAAACTCTCAGTATAGTGGAGTGGAGCCCAGCTGTAATGGCTCTCTCTCAGAGAGGAGCAAGATTGCTACATCTTGCGGGGAGACCATCCATCATTGGAACACAGCTTCATGTATAGCGTGAGTTCCCAACAATAAAGTTTCCTTTCTTCTCAAAGTGGTAAGTATCCAGGATAACTTCCCTTCACAGCTGTAGCCATAGCTTGACTTTTTCTGACAGTCAGGGTACATTTCTCTTCAGAGCTGTAGGTCTCTACAGAGCTGTAGGTAGGTTAGAGTCAGGGTCAGGGGAACTCAATGTCAGGATCAGGATTTAGGGTTAGGGTTAGAGGGTTACAGGGTCATGGAGAAGGTCATGGAGTCAGGGGCTCAGATGGTCAGGGTCAGAGTAATTCAGGGTCAGGGTTAGGGTCAGGGACAGAGTCAGGGGTCAGGGTCAGAGGTCAGGGGTGAGGAAAAGGGGGTTAGGGAGTAAGAGTTAGGTTTAGGTTTAGGGTTACTGTTAAGGGGTTAGGGTCAGGGTCAGGGTTAGAGGGTCAGGGTCAGGAGTCAGGTGTCAGGGTCAGGGATCAGAGTCAGGGTCAGTGTAAGGGAGGTTAGGGTTAGGGTTAGGGGTTAGAGTTTGGAGTCAGGGTCAGGGTCAGGATCAGGGTCACCATCAGGGTCAGGGTCAGACTCAGGTTGAGGTCGAGGTAAGGATTAAAGGGTTATTGTTAGGGTTAGATCTAGAATTAGGGTCAGTGTTAGGATTAGTGTTAGGGTTAGTGTTANGTCAGGATTAGAGTTAGGGTTAGGATTAGGGGTTGGGGTTAGGGTTCATGGTCAGGGTCAGGGTCAGAGATAGAGGTTAAGATTAGGGTCAGTATCAGAGTCAAGGTCAGGGTCAGAGTCAGGGTCAGGATTAGAAGGGGTTAGGGTTAGGCAGGGTTAGGGTTAGGGTTAGGGTTAGAGTTTATTAATGGAATATTGTGACATGATAGAACATTGTGATGTCTTAGTATAGCATTGTGATGTCATAGCAGAGCATGGGGATATCATAGAGAATTGTGATGTCATAATATACATTGTGATTTCATAGTTGAGCACTGTGATGTCATATTTGAGTATTGTGATGTCATAAAAGTGAATTGTGAAGTCATAGTTGTGCAGTGTGAAGTCAAATAGAGCATTGTGATATCATAATAGGGCATTGTCATGTCATAATAGAGCTTTGTGATGTCATAGGACAGTATTGTGGTGTAATAGTAGAGCACTGTGTATCAGTTGAGGATTGTGATGTCATAGTAGAGCTCTGTGATTACAAAATAGAACATTGTGATGTCATAATAGATCATTGTGATGTTATAATAGAGCATTGTGTTGTCTTAGTAGAGCATTGTGATGTCATAGCTTGTAATTATGATGTCATAGTAGAGCATTGTGATGTCATAATGAACCATTGTTATGTCTTAATACAGCAATTTGATTTCATATAGAGCATTGTGAGGATAAAATAGATTAATTTAAAGCCATAATACACTTTGTGATACCAAAAAAGAGCAGTATGATGTCCTAGCAGAGAATTGTGAAATCATAGTAGAGCATTTGTATGTCATAATAGAACATTGTGATGTCATAATGTACCATTGTGATATCATAACAAAGAATTGCAATGTCATAATGAAGGCTTATTATGTTATAATGGAGCATTGTGATGTCATAATAGATCACCGTGACATCATAATAGAGCTTTGTGAAGTCTTAGTAGAGCATTGTGATGTCCAAGTTGAGCATTGTTATGTCATAATTAGCATTGGAATGTCACAATGGAGCAATGTGATGTCATAATAGAACACTGTGATGTCGTAAGGGAGCATTGTGATGTCATATTACAGTATTGTGTTGTGAAAATACAGAACTGTGTTGTCAGGGTACAGCATTGTGATTTCATATACAGCACTGTGATGTCAAAATGGAGAATTGTGATGTCAAAATGTCACTATGTGATGTCATAGTAGAGCATGATGATGTCAAAATAAAGTGTTGTGATGTCATAATTGAGATATGTGATGTCATAAGAGAGCATTGTGATGTCATAATAGAGAATTTTGTTGTCATAATCAAGCATTTGGATGTCATACAATAGCATTATGTCAGAGTAGAGCATTATGATGTCATAGTTGAGCATTGTGATGTCATAAAGAAGTATTGTGATATAATAGAGCAATATGATTTCAAACTCTACCTTTTTGATGTCATAATGGAGCATTGTGTTGTCATAATATAGCATTTTGATGTCATTGTTGAGTATTGTAATATCACAGTAGAGCAATGTGATTAGATAGAGGAGAATGATGATGTCATAATGGAGCGTTGTGATGTAATTGAGCATTTTGATGTCATATTTGTGCATTGTGATTTCATATAGAGCATTATGATGTCATAATAGATCACTGTGATGTTATAATTGAGCATTACCATATCATAATAAGCATTGTTATGTTACCAGAGAGCATTGTGATGTCATAGTTCAGCATTGTTATTTCATTTTAAAGTATATTATTGTCATAATAGATAGCTATAATTCCACAACAGAGCATTTTTTGTCATAATGTAGCATTGCGTGTCATAAAAGAGCATTATGATGTCATAATTGAGCAATGTGACATCATAATGGAGCACTGTGATGTCATAATAGACCATTGTGATGTCATAATAGAGAATTGTGATGTCAAAATAGACCACAGTGATGTCATATTAGACTATTGGGATGTAATAGTACTGCATTGTGATAACAGTAGAGCACGTGAAATCATATAGAGCATTGTGATGTCATAATTTGGCATTGAGGTCATAGTGGAGCATGTGATACCATAGTGGAGCATTGTGATGTCAACATTTAGCATTGAGATGTCACAATAGATAATTACAATATGTTAGTACAAGATTGTGATGTCATAGGTGAGAATTATGTTGTCATAATAGATGATTGTGGTGTCATAACAGTGCACGGTGATGTCATATGGAGCATTGTTATGTCATTGTTGAGCATTGTGAGGTCATATTAGAACATTATATTGTCATAACAGATCATTGTAATGTATTAATAAGCATTGTGATGTCATAATGGAACATTGTGATATCATAATAGATCATTGTTTGGTCTTAGTAGAGGATTGTGATGTCATAGTAGAGTACATTCTTGTTTCATATTAAAATATATTATTGTCATAATACCATGCCACAGCAGAGCATGTTTTTTCATAATGTTATATTAAAATGTCATAATAGAGCATTGTGATGTGTTAGAAGAGCATGTCATAATGGGGCATTGTGAAGTCATAATGGAGGATTGCGATATCATAGTAGAGCATTGTGATGTCATAAAAGAGCATTGTGTGGTCGTAGAACATTCTTGTTTCATATTAAAGTATATTATTGTCATAATAGATAACCATCATGCCCCAAAAGAGCATTTTTTGTCATAATGTTGCATTATGTTGTCATAATAGAGCATTGTGATGTTATAATTGAGCAATGTGACCTCCTAATGGAGGAGTGTGATTTCATATTATTTCATTTTGATGTCATAACAGAGCATTATGATGTCATAATGGAGCATTGTGATGTCATAATACAGAATTTTCATGTCATAGCAGAGCATTGTTTAGCCTTAGTAGAGGACAGTGATGTCATAGCTGAGCATTATGATGACATTGTAGAGAATTGTGATGTCCTACTAGAGCATTGTGATGTCAAAATACAGCATTGTGATGTAATATTTGAGCACTGTGATGTCATATAGAGCATTATGAGGTCATAATGGACTTTTGTGTTGCCATAATGTTGCACTGTGATGTCAGAGAAGTGCATGGTGATGTTATAATAAAGCATAGTTTTATCAAGAAAGAGCAATGAGATGTCATGTTTGAGCATTGAGATGTCATAATAGAGCATTGTGATATCATAATGGAGCATTTTCATGTCATAATAGAGCATTGTTTTGTCATAGTAGAGCATTGAGATGTCATAATAGAGCATTGTGATGTGATAATGGAGCATTGCATTATCATAATAGAGCATTGTGATGTCTTAGTAGAGCATTTTGATATCATAATAGAGCATTGTGCTGTCATAGTAGACATGTGAGGTCATAAAGAGCATTGTGATGTTATAATGGAGCATTGCAATATCAGAATGAGCATTGTGATGTATTAATAGAGCATTTTGATGTCATAATGAAGCATTGTGATATAATTATAGATCAATATGATGTCATACTAGAGGTTTGTGATGTCATGGTGGAGCATTGTGTTGACATACAAGAGCATTTTGATGTCATGTTTGAGTTTTGTGATGTCATAGTAGAGCATTGTGATGACATAGATGAGAATGGTGATGTCGTAATTGAGTATTGTAATGTATTTGAATATTGTGATTTTATATTTGTGCATTGTGATGTAATATAGAGCATTATGATGTAATAATAGAGAATTGTGATGTTATAATCAAGCATTTTGATTCATAATAGAGCATTGTTATGTCATCATTGAGTATTGTGATGTCATAGTAGAGCATAGTGAGGTCATATTAGAGCATTGTGTTGAATAATAGAGCATTGTAATGTCATGACCGAGCATTGTGATGACATAGTGGGGCATTGTGATGTAATAATAGAGCATTGTGATGTCATAATGGAGCACTGTGATGTCATAATAGTGCATTCTGATGTCTCAGTAGAGGATTGTGATGTCATAGTTGAGTGTTAATATGTAATAGTTCATCATTGTGATATCATTGCAGAGAATTGAGGAGTTATAATTGAGAATTGTGATGTCACATTAGAGCATTGTGATATAATAGTTGAACAGTGTGTTGTCATAATAGTGCACTGTGATGTCATAGTTGAGCATGTGAGGACATAATGGAACATTGTGAAATCATAATAGTCCATTGTGATGTCATTATAGAGCACTGATTTGTCATAAGAGAGGATTGTGATTTCATAATGGAGCATTGTCATGTCATAATGGAGCATTGTGATGTCATAAGGAGAATTGTCATGTTATAATGCAGCAGTGTGGTGTCATAACATAACAATGTGTTGTTATAGTACAGCATTGTGATGTCATATAGATGTCTGTTATGACATAATAGTGCATTGAATTCTCTTGTTAGAGCATTGTCATGTCATAATGGAGTATTGTGATGTCATAATAAAGCACCATGATGTCATAGATGATCATTGAGATGGCATATGACAGCATTGTGATGCCATAATAGAGCATTGTGATATCATAGTATAGCTTTGTAATGTCATAATGGAGCATAGTGATGTCATAGTTGAGAACTGTGATGTTATAATGGATTACAGTGATGTCTTAAGGGAGCACTCTTATGTTATGATGGAGCAATGAAATGTCATAGTACAGAATTGTGATGTCATAAGGAGCATTGCCATGTCATATTAGAGCACTGTGTTGTTTTAGTAGAGCATTGTTATGTTATAATGCACTCTTGAGTTTTCATAGTAGAGAATTGTGATGTCACAATAGAGTACTGTGATGTCATAACAGAGTATTGTGATGCCATAGTGAAGCTATGTGATATCATAAGAGAGCATTGTGATGTATTAATGAAGCCGAGTGATGTTATAATAGACCATTGTGATGTCATAATGGAGCACTGTCATGTCATAGAGAGCATTGATGTCAAAATAGAGCATTGTGATGTCATAGTGAGCTTTGTGATGTCATGATGGAGCAGTGTGATGTCATAATAGAGCACTGTGATATGATAGTAGAGCACTGTGATGTTATAATTGAGCCTTGTGATGTCATAGTAGAGCACTATTTTGTTATAATAGAGCATTGTGATATCATAATGGGGCTCTGTATTATCATTATATAACCACGAGTAGTCATAGTAGTTACATGATGTCATAGTAGAGCTTGTTGTGACATAATGGCNCAATGAGTTGCCATAGTAGAGCATTGTGGTGTAATAATTGATATTGTGATGTCATAATGGAGCATCGAAATGTCATAAAGGATGATCATGATGGATTAAGAGACCATGGTGATGTCATAATGTAGCATCGTGATGTCATAGTAGAACATTGTGATGTCAAATTGAGGTATTGTGATGTCATAATAGAGCTCTGTGGAGTCATAATGGAGCATTGTGATGTCATAATAGTTCATTGTGAAGTCACAATAGAGCATTGTGATATCATAGAGCATTGTGAAGTCCTAAAGGAGAATTGTGTTATCATAATGGTGCATTGTGATGTCATTCTAGAGCTTTTTTGTGTCATACTAGAGCACTGTGATGTCATAATGGAGGACTGTGATGTCATAATGGATATCTGTGATGTCATTTTAGAGCATTTTGATGTCATAATGTAGTATTATGCTGTCATAATCGAGCATTGTGATGTCATTTTAAGGCAATATGATGTGATGATAGTGATGTTCCAGTAGAGGATTTTGATATTATAATGGATCATTGATATGTCATACTTAAGGATTGTGATGTCATATTGGAGCATTATGATGTCATAGTAGAGCACTGTGATGTCATAATGTGTTGGGCCTCATAAGGCCCAGGTGTGAGGCCCAGTGTAACTTCCTAAGCCTAACTCGAGTTTAGTGACCTGTCTCTGGACCACGACTCCCACCTAGAAGTGACTCAGCACAATCTGACCACCTAGACCGCCTCTACCTAGCTACCGCTATTGTGGAGAAATCTCATTGGCCCTCTACCCTTACCCCATCCCATGTCACCCCAAGACCCCTTCCCATTCACCCCACCCTATATAACCCCATGCCTGATTGAATAAAAAGAGTTCCTGCTTTGACAGACTCCCGGTCCAGTGTGTTTAACCCTTGGGAATTGGGGGCTGGGCCGTGACACTGACCATCCTGCTCAGCTCCAGGGAGAGACCAGCTGGACTGGTTCTGCCTACACCCAGAGTGCCAGTGGCAATAGATACTGGCAATAATGGAAATTGTGTTATCATAACAGGAGCACTGCAATATCATAATGGAGCATTATGATGTCATAGTAGAGCACTGTAATGTCATAATTGAACATTGTGATGTCATAATGAATAACTGTGATGTTATAATGGAGTATTGTGATGTCATAAAGGAGCATTGTGATGTCATAGCAGACAATTGTGATGTCATAAGTAGCATTGTCATGTCATAATGTAGCACTATGTTGTTATAGTAGAACATAGTTATTTCATAATGGATAATTGAGTTGTCATAGAAGAGCATTGTGATGTCATAGTGAGTATGCTGAAGTCAAAAGAGAGAGCTGTTAAGTTATAGTGGAGCATTGTGATATCATAAGTGAGAATGGTGATGTCATAATGGAGTACTGCGATGTCATTTTAGAGCATTTTGATGTCATAATGTAGTATTTTGATGTAATAATCGAACAGTGTAATGTCATTGTAGAGCATTGTGTTGTCATAATAGAGCACTGTGATATCATAAAGAAGCATTTTTATGTCATAATAGAGAATAGTGATGTCATAATGGAGCATTGTGATGTCATAATGGTGCATGGTGATGTCATTATAGAGCATTGTTATGTAATAGTAGAGAACTGTGATGTCATAATGGAACACTGTGATGTCATAATGGAACACTTTGATGTTTTTGTACAGCATTTTGATGTCATAATTTAGTATGGTGATATCATAATTGAGCATTGTGGAGTCATAATAGAGCATTGTGATTTCAAAGTAGAGCATTGTGATGTCATAATGGTGCATTGTGATGTAATTATACAGCATTGTCCTGTCATAGTAGAGGACTGTGATGTTATAATGGAGCAATGTGATGTTATAGAAGAGCATGGTGATGTCATAATAGAACTCCATGATGACATAATGGCACATTGAGTTGTGATGGTAAAGCACTGTGATGTAATAATGGATATTGTGATGTCATAATAGAGCACTCTGTGTCATAAACGAGAATTGTGATGTCATAGTAGAGCATTATTATGTCATAAATGAGTATTGTGATGTTAAAATAAATCATTGTGATGTCATAATAGAGCATTGTGATGTCATATTTGAGCATTGTGATGTCATAATGGAACATTGTGATGTCATTGTAGAGCATTATAATGTCATAATGGAGCATTGGATGAAATAATGGAGCATTGTTGTCATAAGAGAGCATTGTGATGCAAAAGCGTAGCATTTTGATGTCATAGCAGAGCATTAAGATGTCATAAAGAGCATTGTCATTTCATAATATACCACTGTGATGTTATAGTAGCCTAATGCTGTGTCATTTTGGAGAATTGATTTGTCATAGCAGAGCATTGTGATGTCATAATGGAGTACAGTGAAGACATAAGAGAGTATTGTGATCTCATATTGGAGCACTGTGATACCATAATAGAGCACTGAGACGTCATAATGGGGCATTTTCATGTCATAAAAGAGCATTGTGATGTCATAATGGAGCATTGTTATATCACAGTAAAGCATTGTGATGTCATATACAGCACTCTATGTCATAATAGAGCAATGTGTTGTCATAGAGCATTGTATGTCATTGTAGAACTCTGTGATGCTATATTGGCACAATGAGCTGTCTTTTAAACACTTGTGATGTTTAATGGAGTATTGTGATGTCATACTAGAGCATTGTCATGTCATAATGGAGCCTTGTGATGTCATAGTTGTTCCGTGTTGTCACAATATAGCTTTGTGTTGTCATATTAGACACTGTGATGTCATAATCAAATATTGGGATATCATAATAGTGCATTGTGATGTCATAATGGAGTATGATGATGTCAGAATACAGAATCGTGAAGTCATAATTTAGCAATGTTATGGGAAAAGAGAGCATTAGGATGTCATAATGAAGCATTGTGATGTCATAGAAGAGCATTGTACCATCATAAAAGAGCATTGTGTCATAATAGTCGATTGTGATGTCACATTGGAGTATTGTGATGTCATAATAGAGCATTGTGATGACATAATGGAGTATGTTGATTTTGTAATAGAGGATGTGATCTCATAATGGAGCATTGTTATGTCATATTTGAGCATTTTTTGACTTAATGGAGCATATTGATACCAGAGTAGAACATTGTCATGTCAAAAGAGAGCATTGTGATGTCATAATGGAGCATTGTGATGTCATAGCAGAGCTTTGGGATGTCATAAAGAGCATTGTCTTGTCATAATATAGGACTGTGATGTTATAGTAGAGCTTTGTTTAGTAAGAATGGAGCATTGAGTTTTCAGAGTAGAGCATTGTGATGTAATAATGGAGTATATTTATGTCATAATACAGCATCTTGATGTCATAATCGAGCATTCTGATGTCACAGTAGAGCACTGTGATGTCATAATGGTGCATTGCCCAGTCATAATGGAGCATTGTCATGTCATAAGAGAGCATTGTGATATCTTAATGGAGCATTGTCATGTCATAGCAGAGAACTGTGATGTCATAAAGAACTTGTCCTGTAATTATATAGCACTGTATGTTATAGTAGTGAATTGCTATGTCTTAATGGAGTATTGAATTGTCATAGTAGAGCACTGTGATGTCATAATGGGACATAGTGATATCATAATAGAGCATTGTGTTGTCATAATTGAGCTTTGTAATGACATAATAGAGCATTGTGGTATCATGATGATTCAAGGTGATGTCAGTATAGAGCATTGTTATGTCATGGTAGAGCACTGTTATATCATAATAGAGCACTGTTAGGCCGTTGTTGAGAATGTTGATGTTATAATGTAGTATAGTGATGTCATGACTGAGCATTGAGAAGTCATAATAGAGCATTGTGATGTCATAGTAGAGCATTGTGATGTCATATTAGATCACTGTGATGACTTAAAAGCACCTAGAGTTCTCATAGTAGAGCACTGTGATGTCATAATGGGTTAATGTTGTGATGTGTTATGACATGATGTGTGATATGATGTGATAAATGAGCACTGTTATAATTGAGCATTGAGATGTCATAGTAGAGCATTGTGACATCATAAGGGACGATGGTCCTGTCATAAGGGAAAACTGTTATGTCATAATGGAGCATTGTAATGTCATAACAGAACACTGTGATATCTTAGTGGATTGATGTTATTTCATAATACAGCATCGTGATGTCATAATGGAGTACTGTGATGACATTGTAGAGCATTTTGGTGTCATAATGTAGTATAGTGATGTCATGATCTTGCATTGTGTAGTAAATATAGAGCACTGTGATGTCATAGTAGAACATTGTGATGTCATATGGTGCATTGTGATGTCATTATAGAGCATTGTAATGACATAGTAGAGCTCTGTGATGTGAAAATGGAGCATTGTGATATTATAGTGAGCATTTTGATGTCATTATTGAACATTGTGATGTAATAGTAGAGCATTGTAATGTCATAATAGTTCATTGCGATGTTATAAAAGAGCATTGTGATGTCATAAAGGTGCATTGTGACATAGCAATGGAGGATTGTGATGTCATAATGGAGCATTGTGATGTCTTAGTAGAGCACTGTGCTGTCATAATGCCTCATGGTGATGTCATTATAGAGCATTGTTATGCAATACTGGAGTAGTCTGATGTCATAATTGAAGACTGTGATGTCATAATGGCAAATTTGATGACACAATGTACTAATGTGATATTACAAAGGTGCATGGAGAATTGCTAAGTCATAGTAGAGCACTGTGATGTCATAATGGAGCATTGTGATGGCATAAGAGAGCATTGTGATGTCATAATATAGCACTGTGTTGTCATAGTAGAGCACTGTGATGTAATAATGATGCATGGTGATGTCATTATAGAGCGTTGCTTTGTTATATAGAGCACAGTGATGTCATATTTGACCACTGTCATGTCATTGTGAGCATTTTGATGTCATAATGCTCTATATGACATACTATCGTGATGTCATAATCGAGCATTTAGAAGTCATAATAGAGCATTGTGGTGTCATAGTAAATCATTGTGATGGCATGAAGGTGCCATTTTGATGTCATTATAGAGCATTGTGATGTCATAATAGAGTACTGTGATGTCATAATGTTGCATTGTGATGTCATTTAGAGCATTTGATGTCATAATGAAACATTTTCATGTCATTAGAGTGCATTGTGATGTCATAATGGAGCATTGTGCTGTCATAATGCTTCATGGTGATGTCATTATAAATCATTGTTATGCAATACTGGAGCACTCTGATGTCATTATTGAAGACTGTGATGTCATAGTGGTGAATTGTAATGTCATTGTAGAGCATTTTGATGGCAGAATGTAATAATGTGATATCATAATGGTGCATTGTGATGTCAAAATAGAGCACAATCATGGCATAATGGACCTCTGTTATGTATCAAAAGAGCATTGTGATGTCATAATGGAGCATTGTGATGTCATAACTGAGTACAATGGTGTCATAATATAACAATATGTTGTCATAGTAGACCATTGTGATGNCATAATAGAGCTCTGGGGTGACATAATTGCTCATTGAGTTGTCATAGTAGAGCATTGTGATGTAATAATGCATATTGTTACATCATAACAGAGCATTGTGNTGTCATAATAAAGTATTGTGTTGTCATAGTAGTACATTGTTGCATCATAATGGAACATTGTGATGTCATAGTAGAGGATTGTGATGTCATAATGGAGCATTGTGATGTCATAATAAAGCAAGATTGTCATAGTAGAACACTGTGATCTCATAATGGACCATTGTGATGTTATAATGGAGCATTTTGATGTCATAGTAGTGCATTGTGATGTAATAAAGGATTATTGGGTTGTCATAATAGAGGATTGTGATGTTATAATGGAACATTGTGATGTCATAGAGAGCATTTTGATATCATATTGGATAATAGTGATTCTATAAGAGAGAATGTGATGTCATAGTTGACTACTGTGATATCATAACAGAGCATTGTGATGGCATAGTAGTGCATTGTGATGCCATAGTGGACCATTTTGATGGAATAATAGAATATGGTGATGGCATAGTTGAGCATTGTGATATCAAAATTGATCATTATATTGTCATAATAAAGGATTGTGATGTCATAATGGAGCATTGTGCTGTCATAGTAGGGGATGTGATGTCTTATTGGGGCATTGTGATATCACTATAGAGCATTGTGAGGTCATAGTAGAGCATTGTGATGTCATAGTGGAGCATTGTGATGTCATAATAGGTCACTGTGATGTCACAGTAGAGTACTGGGATGTCATAATGGGTCATTGTGATGTCATAATGGATAACTCTGAGGTCATAATGGAGCATTGTGATGTCATAATGGAGAATTTTGATGTCATAATGGAGCACTGTGATGATATAACATAACAATGTGTTATTGTCATAGAGCATTCTGATGTCATAGTAGACCTCTGTGAAGACATAATGATGCATTAGCTGTCATAGTAGAGCATTGTGATGTCAAAATGTAGAATAGTGATATCAAAAAAGTGAATAGTGATATCATAATGGAACATTTTGGTGTCATAAGTACTGTGAAGCCATAAGGGTGCAGTGTATATCATATTTCAGAACTGTGATGTCATAATAGAACATTGTGATGTCATAATAAAGCACTGTGGTGTCAAAATGGAGCATTGTGAAGACATGATAGTCTGATGTGAAGTCAAAATAGAGCATTGTGATGTCATATTGGAGGATAGTGATGCCATAATAGTTGATTGAGATATCATAATAGATCATTGTGATGTCATATTGGAGGATAGTGATGCCATAATAGTCGATTGAGATATCATAATAGATTATTGTGATGTCATAATAGAGTACTGTGCTGTCATAATGTCGCATTGTACTGTCACAATAGTACATTGTGAAGTAATAATAGTGCATTGTGATTTCATAATAGAGCATTGTGATGTCATAAAGAAGCATTGTAATGTCATAAAGGGGGATTGTAATGTCATAATGTAGCATTGTGATGTCATAATCGAGCAATATGAAGGGGTAATGGAACATTGTGATTATATAATAATCCATTGTGATCTCATAGTAGAGCATTATGATCTCATAATAGAGCACTGTGATGTTATAATTGTGCACTGTGTTGGCACAATACTGCATTGTGTTGTCATAAGGGACCATCGTATTGGCATAGTGGACCATTGTTATGTCATTATACCCCAATGTGATGTCATTATAGAGTATTGTGATTTCATAAGAGAGCCTTGTGATGTTATAATGGAGCATTGTGATGTTATACTAGAGCACTGTGATGTCATAATGCAGCATTGTGTTGTCATAATTTAGAACTGTGATGTTTAAGAGAGCATTGTAACATCATAATGGAGTATTGTGATGTCATAGTAGAGAATTTTTATGTGATAATGGACCATTGTGATGTTATAATAGAGCAAAGAGATGTCATAATAGAGCATGTAATGTCCGAATGGAGAACAATGATGTCACAATGTAGCACTGTGCTGGCAGAATATAGCATTATGTTGTCATAATGCACCATTGTGATGTCACAGTAGACCATTTTGGTGTCATTAAAGACCATGGTGATGTCATTATTGAGCATTGTGATATCAAAACAGAACATTGTGATGTCAGAGTAGACCATTTTTATGTCATTACAGAGCATAGTGATGTGATAATAGAGCATTGTCATGTCACAATAGAGCATCTTGATGTCATAATGAAGCATAGAGTTGGCAGAAGAGACCACTGTAATGTCGTAGTAGAGCACTGTGATGTCATAATGCAGCATTGTGATGTCATAATTGAGCATTATTATGTCCTATTTGAGCACTGTATGTCATAATGGAGCAAGGTGATGTCATAACAGATATCTCTGATGTCATAATGGAGCATTGTAATGGCATAGTAGGTATTGTGATGTCATAATAGAGAATTGTGATGTCATTATGGATTATTGTAAAGCCATATTTGTCCATTGTGATGTCATAGTAGAGCATTGTGGTATCATAATAGTGCATTGTTAAGTCATAATGGATCACTCTGACATCATAATGGAGAATTGTGCAGTGACAATACAGCATTGTAATGTCATAAGAGAGCATTGTGATGTTATAGTAGAGAATTTTTAAGTCATAATGGTGCACGATGAGGTCATTATAGAGCATTGTGATATCATAGAGGAACACTCTGTCATAATGGAGCATTGTGATATCATTGTGGAATATAGTTATGTTATAATGAAGTATTGTGATGCCATAATCCAGCATTGTGAAGTCATTATGTAATGTTATGATGTCATAAAGAGCATTGTCATGTTATATGAATGCATTGTGATGATATTATAGAGCATTGTGTTGTCATAGAGCATTTTGATTTCATAATGTAGCATTGGGAATCATAAGAGAGCTTTATGATGTCATAATGGAACATTGTGATGACATTATAGAGCACTGTGATGTCACAATGGAGCATTGTGTTGTCATAGTAGAGCATTCTGATGTCATAAGGAGCATTTTCATGGCATAATGGACCATTATGATGTCATAATGGAGAATTGTGATGACATAATGGAACATAGTGATGGCATAATGGAGCACTGTGTTGTCAAAATATAACAACATGATGTCATAGTAGAGCATTTTGATGTCATAATAGAAATCTGGCATGACATAGTGGGGTATAGAATTTTCCTAATAGAGAATCATGATGCCATATTGGAGCATAGTGATGGCATGAGACCATAGTGATGTCATAATGGAGCATTGGGATGTCATAATCGAGCATTGTGCTGTCATAATAGTACATTGTGATATCATAAAAGAACATTGTGATGTCATTATGGAGCATAGTATTGTCACAATAAAGCACTGTGGTGTCATAAAATAACAATGTGCTGTCATAGTCATGCATTTTGATGTCAGAGTAGAGATCTGTGATGATAATGGCACATTGAGTTTTCATAGTAGAGCACTGTGATGACATAATAGAGCATTGTGATGTCACAGTAGAGCATTGTGATGTCAAAAAGCACTGACATGTCATAATTGAGCATTGTGATGTAATAATTGAGATTTGATGTCATAATGGAGCATTGTGATGTCACAGTAGAGCACTGTGATGTCAAAAAGTACTGACATGTCATAATTGAGCGTTGTGATGTAATAATTGAGATTTGATGTCATAATGGAGGATAGTGATGTTATAAGAGAGCACTCTGGTGTCATAATATAGCAATGTGTTTTCATAGTAGAGTATTGTCATGTCATAGAAGTCTGTGATGACATATTGGCACATTGAGTTGTAATAATAGAGAATTGTGACATCAAAATGGAGAATTGTGATGTCAGAGAGGACCATTTTGATGTCATTATAGACCACTGTGATGTCATTATGGAGCATAGTGATGTCAAAAGAGAGCATTGTGATAAAATAATGGAGCATTTTGGTGTCAGAGTAGAGTATGGTGATTTCATAATGGTGCATTTTTGGCATTATACAGCATTGGGATGTCATAGTAGAGCACAGTGATGTCATGATGGAGCATTGTAATATTTTGTAGAGTATTATGATGTCATAATGGAGTATTGTGATGTCATAACAGAGCATAGTGAATTAATAATGGAGCATTGTGGTGTCATAGCAGAGCATTGTGATGCCATAATGGATCACTGGGAATCATAGTAAAGCATTGTGATGTCATGATGAAGCATTGTGATGTCATAACGAAGGAAAGTGATGTATACTGGAGCATTGTGATGTCATAGTAGAGACTGAGATGTCCTAAGTAGCATTGTCATGTCATAATACAACATTGCAATGTCATAATGGAGAATTGTGATGTTATAATGGAGCACTGTGTTGGTGTCATAATATAACAATGTATTATGATAGTACAGCATTTTGATATGTTAGTAGAGCTCTGTGATGACATAATGGTGCTTTGTGTTGTCATAGTATAACATCATGATGTAATTGTGATGTCATAAGGAGCATTGGGATGTCATGGTAAAGCACTGTGATGGCCGAATGGAATATTGTGATGTCAAGAAAAGAGCATTGTGATGTCAAGAAAAGAGCATTGTGATGTCATAATGGAGAATTGTGATGGTATAGTAATCCACTGAGATCTCATAATAGAGCACTGTTTTGGCATAAGAGAGCATTGTGACTTTTTACAGTGGTGGACTGTGATGTCATAAGGGAGCAATTTGCTAGCACAATCTACCACTGTGATGTCATAATGGACCATTTCACAGAATTGATAACTGTGATGTTATATTGGAGAATGTGGTGTCATAGTAGAGCACTGGGTCATCATAAGGAGGCTTGTGATATATTATTAGAGCATTGTGATATCAGAAAGGAGTATTTTGATGTCATAATAGAGGATTGTGATGTCATAGTAGAGGATTGTGATGTGATAATGGAGCATTGTGATGGCAGAGTAGAGCACCGTGTTGTCATAATGGAGTTTTGTGATGTAATAATAGTCCATTGTTATGTCATAATAGAGAATTGTGCTGTTATAATGGAGCATTGTTAATCATAGTAGAGCATTGTGATGTCATAATAGAGCAATGTGATGTCATAGTAGTACATTGTGATGCCATAATGCTCCATTGTGATGGGATAATGGAGTATTTAATGCTGTAATAGTCCATTGTGACAGTATAATGGAGTAATATGATATCAAGTAGATTTATATAATGTCATAATGGATTATTGTGATGTCATAATAGTTCGATTTGACAATATAATTTCGTATAGTGGTGCAATAATAGACTTTTGTGATGCCATAATGTAAGAAGAACTTCTAACCAGTCTTATTAATAAACACGCGGGACAAGAAATAAGGGTGAAAATCTGACTGAGATCAGAGGAATTAGGAGCAAGCCACCACTCACCAAGGCTGCCTCTACTTCCCAGGATCGAAGCGGAGGAAAAAGCGAGACTTCCGGTCTAACCTGGCTTTTTATGCCTGTCCATCTGCTAACTAATTTCCCATCTTCCCAAGCTACATCACTTCCTGTCTTGTCTGCATGGATCTTCAGAACTCTAAGGTTGATGCTGGGATTAAAGGCGTGTGCCATCACCTCCTACTGCTAGTTCCCCATGTGACCTTGGAGTCACAGAGAACCAAATGGATTAAGGGCGTGTGCTAACTTGCATGGCTATTGTTTTTCTACTAGTGGCTGGCAGCCCCGTTTTTCCTCTGACCCTCAGATAAATTTTATTAGGGAAGACAAATAAAATATCACCACATCATAATAAGGATTGTGATGTCTTATTAGTGCTTTTTGATGTCATAATGTAGTATTGTGTAGTCATAATGTAGTATTGTGATGGCATAATAGTCCATTATGATGTCATAATGGAGTATCGTGGTGTTATAATAGAGCATTTTCATATCATAACAGAGTATTTAGTTGTCAAAATAGAGCATTGTGATGACACAATATTCCATTATGACATCATAATGAAGGACAGTGATGTCATAGAAAAGCATTGTATGTCATAATGGAGTATTGCAATGTCATAATATTTCATGTGACATCAAAATGGGGTACTGTGATGTCATAATAGAGCATTGTTATGACATAATAGTCCATTGTGGTATCATAATGGACTATGGGTGTTTTCATTATAAGCCATTGTGATGTCATAATAATCTATTGTGATGTAAGGTGTTTAATGATGTCATAATAAAGCATTTATGTCATATTAAGCATTTTGAGGTTATATTAGAGGTTTGTGGTGTCACAATGGAGAATTATGATGTCACAATGGATTATTGTGTTGTGAAAATTGTTCATTGTGACGTCATAGTGGAATATTGTAATGTCATAATATAGCATTTCGATGTCGTAATGAAGAATTGTAATATCATAATAGAGCATTGTGATGTCAAAACAGTCCATTGTAATGTCATAATGGATTAAGGTGATGTCATAATAGTTATTATGATATTAAAATAGTCCATTGTGATATCATGATGGAGTATTGTGATATCATAATAGTCCACTGTTTTGTCAAAGTGGAGTATTGTGTTGTCATAACACAGCATTGTGATGTCATAATATTCCATTGTGAAGTCATAATGGAATATTGAGATATCATAATAGTCCATTGTGTTGTCTTAATGGAGTATTGTGATGTAATAATGAAACACTGTGATGTCATACTAGAGAACTGTATTGTTAAAATAGTACATTATGATATCATAATGGAGTATTTTGATGTAATAATAGCACTGTGATGTCATAATCGTCCATTGTGACTTCATAATGGAGTATTGTAATGTCAGAATAGTCCATTGTGACATCGTAATGGAGTACTGTGGTGTCATAATAGGGAATTTTGACATTATAATGGACAATTTTGATGTCATAATACAGCATTGTGACATCAAAATGGCGTATTGTGATGTCATAATAGAGTATACTGATGTTATAGTAGGATTTGTGTAGTCATAATGGAGTATTGTGATGTCATAATATAGCATTTCGATGTCATAATAGTTCATCGTGATGTCTTAATGGAGTATTTTTATGTCATAATGTAGTATTGTGGTGTCATAATAGAGTATTGTGATGTCATAATAGACCATTTTGACATAAAAATAGTCCATGATGATGTCTTAATGGAGTATTGTTATGTCATAATGTATTATGGTGAAGTCATAATAGAAAATTTTAATGTCATAATGGAGGATTGTGATGTTATAGAGGATCACTGTGATGTCATAGTAGTCCAATGTTATGTCATTATAAAGTATCGTGTTGTCATATTAGTCCACTGTGATGTCATAATGGAGTATTGTGATGTCATATTAGTACATTGTAACCTCATAGTGGAGTATTGTGATGTCATAATGGAGCACTACAATGCCCATAGTCCATTGTGATGTCATAATGGAGTATTTTGGTGTAATAATAGAGCACTGTGATTTCACAATAGTCCAATTTGATGTTATAATGGAGTGTTGTCATGTCATACTAGAGAATTGTGATGTCATAATGAATATTGTGATGTCATAATAGAACATTGTGACATGAAAATAATCTTTGTGTATTCATAATGGAGTACTGTAATGTCATAATAGAGCACTGTGATGTCATAATAATCCATTGTGAATTCATAAAAGAGTATTATGATGTCATTAACAGCATTGTAATGTCATAATGGAGTATTCTGATGTCATTATAGTCCATTGTGAACACATAATGAAGTATTGTGATGTCAAAATATAGTATTGTGATGTCATATAGTCTACTTGTATGTCATAATGGAGTATTGTGATGTCATAATGATCCATTGTGACATCATAATGCAGTATGTTGATGTCATAATAGAGCATTGTGATGTCTTAATGGAGTGTTTTGATGTCATAATAGAGCATTGTGATGTCATAGTCATCCATTGTGCCATAATAATTGAGTATAGTGATGTCATAATAGAGTATTGAGGTGTCATAATACTCCATTGTTGTGTCATAATAGAGCATTGTGTTGTCATAATAGTTCATTGCTATGTCATAATTGAGTATTGTGATATCATAGTAGTCCATTGTGATGTCATAATGGAGTATTGTGATCTCATAATAGAGCACGTTGATGTCATAATACGCAATTATTGACTTCAAAATTGAGATGTTGTCATAATAGCCCATTGTGATGTCATAAGGGAGTACTATGATGTAATAATAGAGAACTATGATGTCAAAATAGTTCATTGTGATGTCATAATGGAGTATTGTGATGTCATAATAGTCCATTGTGACCTCATAATGGAGTAAGTGATGTCATAATAGAGCATTGTGATGTCAAAATGGAGTATTGTGATGCCATATTAATCCATTGCAATTTCTTAGTGGAATATTTTTATGTCATAATACAGTATTGTGATGTCATATTAGAGTATTTAGATGTCATAATAGTCCATAGTGATATCATAATGGAGTATTGTGATATCATAATAGTCTATTGTAATGTCATAATGGAGTACTGTGATGTCATAGTAGAGCTTTGTGACATCATAATGGAGTATTGTGATGTTATAATGAAGCATGTGATGTCATCATGGTCCAATGTTATGTCATAATAAAGTATTTTGATATCATTATAGTCTATTTTGACATTATAATGGAGTATTGTAATGTCACAATAGAGCATTGTGATATCATAGTAGTCCATTGTAATATTATAATGGAGTATTGTGATGTCATAATGGACCATTGTGATGTCATCTGGGATAAATCTTATATCCTAGTGGAGCATCGTCATGTCGTAGTTGAGCATTTTGATATCATAATTGGGAATAGAGATGTCATAATGGAGCACTGTGATGTCATAAGGAGTCTTGTGATGTCATAGTAGAACATTGTGATATCATACAAGCCATTGGGACATCATAGTAGAGCATCGTGATGTTATAATGGAGCACAGTGGTTTCATAATATAACAGTTGTCATAGTAGAGCACTATGATGTCAGAGTAGAGATCTGTGATGACATAATGGTGCACTGAGTTATCATATAGCATTCTGAAGTCATAAGGAAACATTGTGATGGCAGAAAAGAGCATTGTGTGGTCATAATGGGGCATTGTGATGTCATAGGAGAGCATTGTGATGTAGGAGTAGAGCATTGTTATGTCATAATAGAGAATTCTAATGTCATAATAAAGCATTGTGATGTCATAATAGAGCATAGTNGTGTCATAATGGAGCACTGTGATGTCTCAAAAGAGCATTGTGATGTCATAATGGAGGATTGGGATATCAGAGTAGAGCATTGTCATGTCATAATTGTGCATTCTGATGTTATTATANAGCATTGTTATGTCATATTTTGTGTCATAATATAACAATGTTTTGTCAGAGTGGATATTTGTGATGTCATAGTAGAGCTCTGTGATGACATCATGGCTCATTGAAATGTTATAGTAGAACATTATGATGTCATAATTGAGCATTCAGATGTTATATTGAACACTGTGATGTCATAATGGAGGTCTGTGATGTAATAATGGAGCATTGGAATGTCATAGTAGAGCATTGTGCTGTCATAATTGTGCATTGTGATGTCATTTTAGAGCACTGTCATGTCATAGTATAGCACTGTGATGTCATAATGGATCATTGTGATGTCATTGTAGAGCATTGTGATGTCATAGTGTAGTATTGTGATATATTAGATCAGTGTGAAGTGATAATGGAGCAATGTAATGTGATAATAGAGCATGGTCATGTCATTGTAGAGCACAGTGATGTCATAATGGATCATTACAATATCATAACAGATAACTCTGATGTCATGTATTAATGGAGAATTGTGATGTCATAATAGAGCATTGAAATGTCATAAGAGAGACATTGATGTCATAATGGAGCATTGTGATGTCATAACAGATAATTCTGATGTCATAATGGAGCGTTGTGTTGTCATAGTAGAGCATTGTGGTGTCATAATGGAGCACTGTGACTTTGTAGTAATGGATTGTGATGTCATAATGGTGCATTGTGATTTTATTATACAGCATTGTGATGTCAAATTGGAGTATTCAATGTCATAATAGAGCACTGTGATGTCATAATGGAGCACTGTGATATCATAACAGATAACTATCATGTCATAATAGAGCATTATGATATCATGAAGGAGCATTGTGATGTTATAATAGAAAATGGTGATGTCATATAGGAGCATTGTGATGTCATAGTAGAACATTGTGGTGACACACTTGAGGATTGTGATGCCATAATAGTCCATTGTGATTTCATAAAAGAGAATTGTTATGTCATGATAGAGCAGTGTGATGTCATAATGGATTATTGTGATGTCATATTAGAGCATTGTGATGACAAATGGAACACTGTAATGTAATAAAGGAGCATTCTGATGGAACAATATAGCACTGTGATGTTATAAAGGACAATTGGGATGTCATAGTAGACCATTGTAATTTCAGTATCAACCACTGTGGTGTCATTATGGAGCATGTTGATGTCATAAGAGAGCATTGTGATGTCGTAATGGAGAATTGTGTTGTCATTATATAAAAATGTCATATAAGATCATTGTCATGTCATATTAGAGATCTGTGATGACATAATGGCACCTTCAGTTGTCATAGCAGTGCATGGTGATGTCATAATGTGGCATTGTGGTGTCATAACAAAGCATTGGGATGTTATAATAGAGCATTTTGATGTTATAAGGAGCATTGTGATGTTATATTCTAACATTGTCTTGTAAAAATGGAGCACTGTGATGATAAAGTAGAGGATTGTGATGATATAATGAGACTTGTGATGTCATAATAGAGGATTGTAATGTCATAAGGAGTATTTGATATCATAGTAGAGCGTTATGATGTTACTATGAAGCACTGTGTTGTCATAATAGAGATTTGTGATGTCATAATAGTACATTGTGATGTACAGTACAGCATTGTGATGTCATAATAGACCATTGTAATGTCAAAATGGAGCATTGTGATGTCATAAGAAAAAATTGTGATGTCATAAAAGATCTTTGTAATGTCCTAGTAGAGATTTGTGATGTCTAAATAGAGCATTGTGATGTCATAATACAGCATTGTGTTGTCATGATAGAGCATTTCGATGTCATTATGCAAGATTTTAATGTCACAAATGAGCATTTTGATGTCATAATGGATCATTGTGATGGCAGTAGAGCTCTATGATATCATACTGGAGAATTGTGATGTAATAATGGATCACTGTACTGTCATAATATAACAATGGTTGTCATATTAGAGCATTTTGATGTCTTAATAGAGAAATGTGATATCACAAGGAATATTTTCAAGTCATAATAGAGAATGCAAAGTCATAATGGAGAATTGTGATGTCTTAATGGAGCACTGTGTGTCATAATTTAACAATATGTTTCACAGTAGAGAATTGTGATGTGTTAGTAGAGCTCTATAATTAACACATTGAGTTGTCAACGTATAGCATTGTGTATCTCATAATGGACCACTGAAATGTCATTTTGGAGCACTGTGATGTCATAAGGAGCACTGTGATGTCATAATAGCATTTTAATGTCATAATTGAGCATTGTGGTGTCATAATGGAACAATGTGTTGTCATAGCAGCGCACTGTGATGTCATAGAAGAGCTCTGTGATCTCATAATGGTGCATTGAGTTGTCATATTAGAGCATTGATAAGTGATGATGGAGTAATGTGATGTCATAATAGAGCATTGCTATTTTGTAATGGAGGAATGTGATGTTATAGTAGAATATTGTGAAGTCAAAATGAAGAATTGCGATGTCATAAGAGAGCAATGTGATGTCATAATATACCAATGTTGTGTCATAGTAGTCCATTGTTAAGGCATAATAGAGGATTTTGGTGTCATAATAAGGCATTTTGATGTCATAAAGGAGCATTGTGATGTCAAAATAAGGGATTGTGATGTCATAGTGGAGCATGGTGATGTCATAATGGAGTATTGTGATGTCATATTGGAGTATTGTGATACCATTATGGAGCATTGTGATGGCCTAAATCAGCATGGTGATGTCACTGGAGCATTGTGGTGTCACAGTAGAGCATTGCAATGTAATAATGGAGCATGTGGTGTCATAATAGTCCTTGTTAAGTATAATAGAGCATTGTGATGTCATAATAGAACATTGTGATGTCAAAGTAGAGCACTGCTATGTCATAATGGAGCATTGTGATGTCCTAATGGCTAACTGTGATGTTATAATGGAGCATTGTGGTGTTACAGTAAAGCATTTTGATGTCATATGGTACATTGACATGTCATTTTGGAGCATTGTGGTGTCATACTAGAGAAATGTGATGTCATAATGGAGTATAGAATTGTCATAATGGAGCACTATACTGTCATAATATAAAAATGTGTTGTCAAAGTAGAGCATGGTGATGTCATAATAGAGCTCTGTGATGATATGTGGCACATTGCAATGTCAGAGTAGAGCATTGTGATGTCATACTGGAATATTATGATCATAATAGAAAATCATTGTGTCATAATGTAGCATAGTGATGACTTAAGAGACCATAGTGGTGTCATAATGGAGCATTGTGATGTCACAAAAGAGCATTGTGATGTCATAATGGAGCATTGTTGTGTCAGTAGTTAGCATTGTGATGGCATAAAAGAGCATTGTGATGTCATAGTAGAGCATGTGTGCCAAAAGAGCATTGTGATGTCATAATACAGCACTGTGTTTTCTTAATAGAGCATTGTGATGTCATAATGAAGCATTGTGATGTCACAATAGAACATTGTTGTGTGATAATGGAGCACTGTGTTGTCATAATATTAAAATATGTTGTCATGGTAGAGCATTGTGTCATAGTAGAGCTCTGTGATGACATAATGGTGCAATGGGTTGTCTATTAGAGCTTGGAGATGTCATAATGGAGCATTGTGATATCATTAGAGATCATTATCATACCATAATAGAGCATTTCGATATCTTCATAGAGCATTGTGATGTCATAAGTGAATATTGTGTTATAGTAGAGCATTTGATGTCATAATGGATAATTGTGCTGTTATATAGAGCATTGTGATATCATGGTAGAGCACTGTGATGACATAATGAAGCATTGTAATATCATAATGTAGCACTGTGAAGTCATAAGGGATAATTGTGATGCCAAAATGGAGCATTTTTAATGTCATAGTAGAGCATTGTCATGTCATTAGGAACACTTTCATGTCATAATGGAGCATTGTGATGGAACACTTTCATGTCATAATGGAGCATTGTGATGTCACAAGAAGCACTGTCATGACATAATGGCGCATTCGATGTCATAGTAGAGTATTTTGATGTCATAATGAAGAATTGTTATGTCAAATGGAGATTTTATGTCATAATGCAATGTGATAACATAGTTGAGCATTGTGAAGTCATAATGGACCATTGTTATATGATAAGGGACCACTGTGATGTTAAAATGTAGATTTGTGATGTTATAGTAGAGCATTTTCATGTCATATTACCATTTAGCTGTCATCATGGATAACTGTGAAGTAATAATGAAGCATAGTGATGTCTTGTTAGATCCTTTTGATATCATAATGACCATTGTCCTGTCTTAATGAAGCACTGTGGTTTCACAATCAAGAACTGTGATGTCATATTTGAGCACTGTGGTAGAGTAATAATATAACAATTGATGGTCAGAGTAGATCATAGTAATATTATAGCACAGCTCTGTGATATCATAATAGAGCATTGTGATGTCATAGTAGAATACTGTGATGTTATAATGGGGCATTGTGATGTCATCACGTATAATGGTTATGTCATAATTGAGCATTGTGATGTAATAGTTCATTGTCAAGACATAATAAAGCATTTTGATGTCATAATAAAACACTGTGATGTAAAAAAGGACCACTGGATGTCATAATAGAGGATTGTAGTATCATAATGGAGCATTGTTTGCCATAATAGTCCATTGTGATGTCATAATAGAGCATTGTGATATCATAATGAAGCACTGTCCTATAATAATGGAGCATTGTAATGGTACAATACAGCATTGTTATGTAATTATGAAGCATGTGTTGTCATAGTAGGGGCTTGTGATGTCATAATGGTGCATTATGATGTCATAATAGAGCATTGTGATGTCAAAATAGAGCACTGTGTTGTCATAAAGGAGCACTGTGAAGTCATATTAGAGAATTATGATATCATAATGGAGATAGTGATGTAATAATGGAGCACTGTATTGTCATAATATAACAATGTGTTGTCATAGTAGAGCACTGTGATGTCATAGGAGAGTTCTGTGATGATAAAAAGGCACATTGGGGTGTTACAATAGAGCATTATAATGTCTTAATGTAGTATCGTGATGTCATAATAGAGCATAGTGATGTCATAAGGGAGCATAGTGATGGCATAAGAGAGCATTGTGTTGTCATAGTGATGCATTGTGATGTCATAGAGTGCATTTTGATGCCATCAATGANCCCTATGATGTCATAAAGCATTGTGCTGGCAAAATACAGCCTTGTGATGACATAATGGAGCATTGTGATGTCATAGTAGTGCATTGTGATGTCATAATACAGGATTGTGATGTCATTATGGAGCATTGTTATCTCATAGTTGATCATTGTGATGTCATAACAGAGCATTGTGATGTCATAGTAGAGCATTGTGATATCATAATGGACCTTTTGATGTCATAATGGAGCACTGTTTTGTCATAATATGACAATGTGTTGTCATAATAGAGCATTGTGATGTCATTATAGAGCTATGTGATGACATAATGGTGCATTGAATTGGCACAGCGGATCATTGTAATGTCTTAATTGATTATTGTGATGTGCTAATACAGCATTGTGATGGCACAAGAGAGCATTGTGATGTCATAATAGAGCATTTTGATGTCAGAAAATAGCATTGAGATTTCATATTAGAGTTTGTGATGTCATAGTAGAGCATTGTGATATCACATGGAGCATTGTGATGTCATAATAGAGCATTGGAATGTGACAATACAGAATTATGTTCTCATAGTGGAGGATTGTGATGTCATAATAGAGCATTGTGTTGTCATAATGGAGCATTGTGATGTCAGAAGAGAGCATTGAGATATCATAATAGAGCGTTGTGATGTCATAGTAGTACATTGTTACATATAATGTAGCCTTGTGATGTCATAAAAGAACATTGTGATGTCATAATGGAACATTGTGATGTCATAATAGAGGATAGTTTTGAGTCACTATGGTGTATTGTGATGTCATAGTAGGGAATTGTGATGTCAAAATGGAGTATAGTGTCATAGTTGAGCATTGTGATGACATAATGGACCATTGTGATGTCATAAGTGAGCACTGTAATGTTTAAATGGAGCAATATGATGTATAAATAGTCCATTGTGTTGACATAATAGAGCATTATGATGTCTTAATAGAGCATTGTGATGTCATAGTAGAGCATTTTGATGTCAGAATGGATCGTTGTGATATTATAATGGCCCATTTTTTGTCAAAATAAAGCTTTGTGATGTCAGAATAGATCATGTGATGTCATAGTGGAGCATTAAGATGTCATAATAGCCCATTGTGTTGACACAATAGAGCATTGTGATGTCTTAATAGAGCAGTGTGATGTTTTATAGAGTACTGAAATGTCATAATGCACATTTTGATATCATAATAGTGCATTGTGATATGATCATGGAGTCGATTAAAGTCATAAGGGAGCACTGTATTGTCATAAAGCAGCATTGTAATGTCATAATTGAGCATTGTGATGTCACAATGATGCAATGTGATGTCATAATGGNTCATTGTATTGTCATAATAGATCATTGTGATGTAATAATGGCCTTTTACAATATCATAAGAGACAATTGTGGTGTCATAATGCAGTATTTGATGTCATAATCTGAGGATTTTGATGTCAAAATGGCCCATTATGTTATCACAATAGAGCATTGTGATGTCATAGAAGAGAATTGTGATGTGAAAATGGAGTAATTTAATGTCATAATAGAGCACTGTGATATCATGATCCGGCACTGTAATGTCATAATGGAGCATGGTCATGTCATAGTATAGCATAGTGGTGTCATAAATGAGTATTGGGATGTCATATTATATAATTGTGATGTCATAATGCAACATCATAATGTCATAAAGGAAAACTGTGATGTCATAACGGTGTATGGTAATGTCATAGTAGAGCATAGTTATGTCAAAATGGAGAACTTTGATGTCATAATGGAGCATTGTGATGTCATAGTAGAGCATTATGAAGCAATAATTGAGTGTTTTAATGTCATAATGGAGCACTGTGATTTCATAATCCAGCACTGTAATGTCATAATAGAGCATGGTAATGTCATAGTATAGCATAGTGGTGTCATAAATGAGTATTGTGATGTCATACTAGATAATTGTGATGTCATAATGGAACATTGTGATCTTTTAATGGAGAAATGTTGTCATAATGGAGCATTATGATGTCATAATGGATCATTGGGATGATATAATAGAGTATGTTTATGTCCTAGTGGAGGACTGAAATGTTATATGCACATTGTGATGTCATAATGGAGCACTGTGGTGTCATAATATAAAACTGGGTTGTCTTGGTAGAGTATTGCTATGTAATATTAGAGCATTTAATAACATAATAGAGCAATGTGATACCATAATAGAGCATTGTGATGTCAAAATGGAGGATTGTGATGTCATACTAGAGCAGTGTGATGCAATAATTGAGCACTTTGAAGTCATACTAGGGCATTGTGATGTCATAATGGAGCATTGTACTGTCATAGTACAGCAAAATATTGTCATAAGGGAGTATTGTCATGTCATAATAGAGCATTCTGATGTCATAAGGGAGTTTTGGGATGTCATAATTGTCCATTCTGGTTTCATTAAGGAGCATTGTGATGTCATAATAGAGCATAGTGATGTCATAATGGAGTATTGTGATGCCAAAATAAAGCATTGTGCTGTCAAAATGGAGCATTGTGATGTCATAGTAGAGCATTTTATGCAATAATGGAGAACTGTGAAGTCATAGTAGGACATTGTGATGTCAAAATGGACAATTATGATGACATAAAAGAGAACTGTGATGTCAAAATGGAGCATGGTAATGTCATAGTAGAACACAGTTTTGTCAAAATGGAGAATTATGATGTGATAGTGGATAATTGTGAAGTCATAATAGGCAACTCTGATATCATAAAGGAGTATTGTGATGTTATAATAGAGCATTCTGATGTCATGATAGAGCATTCTGATGTCATAGTAGCACATTGTGATGCCAAAATTGCGTATTGGTATGTCATAGTAGAGCATTGTGATGTCATAATGGACCATTNTGATGTCATAATGGAGCATGGTGATGTCATAATACAGCACTGTGATGTCATAATGGAGTACTGTGATGTCATAATAGAGTATTGTAATGTTATAATGGAGCATTGTGATTTCATAATAGGGCATTGTAATGTCATAAATGACCATTGTGATGTCATAATGGAGCACTGTGATGTCATAATTGGGCATTTTGGCATCATAATGGACAATTTTGATGTCATAATTAAACAATGAGATATGACAATGGAGTATTATGTCTTAATGGAGCATTATGATGTCATACTAGAGCATTGCCTTGACCTATTAGAGCATTGTGATGTTAGTGGAGGAATGAGATGTTATAAGTGCATAGTGATGTATAATGGAGCATTATGATGTCATAATAGAGCATTGTTATGTCATAAAGGAGGATTGTGATGTCATAACAGCATTGTGATGTTATAATTGTCCTCTGTTTTGTCACAATAGAGGATTCTGAAGTCAAAATAGAGCATTGTGATGTCATAGTGGAGCAAAGGATGTCATAATAGCCCATTGTGTTGTAACAATAGAGCATTGTGATGTCATAATAGAGCATTGTGATGTCATAGTAGACCATTGTGATGTCATATAGAGCATTGTGATGTTTTATAGAGAATTGTGATGTCATATGGAGCATTTTGATATTTGAATAGTGCATTGTGATGTGATAATGCATTATTGTGATATCATAATGAAGCATGGTGGTTTCATAGCACAGCCTTCTGATGTGATATTGGAGTACTGTGATGTCATAATAGATCACTGTGATGTCATAATGAAGCATTATGATGTCAAAATTGTCCATGCTGATGTCATAATGGAGCATTGTGATGTCATAATGGAATATTGTGATGTCATAATAGGGCATTGTGATGTATTTATGGACAATTTTGATATCATATGGAGCATTGGGATATAATAATGAAGTATTGTTATGTCATAATGGAACACTGTGATGTCATGTAAATCATTGGCTTGACCTAATGGAGCTTTGTGATGTCTTAGTGGAGGAATGAGATATGATAATTGTACTGTGATGTCAAAATGGAACTTACTGATGTCATAATGGAGCATTATAATGTCATAATGTAGGAAAGTGATGTCATATTACTGTATTGTTATGTCAGAATGGACTATTGTGATGTTATAATAGAGCAGTGTCAAGAAATAATGTAGCACTGTAATGTCTTATAGGGCATTGAGATGTTATAATGGAGTATTGTGATGTCATAAATGTGTATTGTGATGTCATAATGGCCAATTGTGTTCATAATAGATCATTGTGATATCATAGTAAAGGACTGTGTTGTCATAATGGGGCATTGTGATGTCATAAGAGAGCAATGTGATGTCATAATTGGAGCACTTTGATGTCATAGAAGAGCATTGTTATGTCATAATTGAGTATTGTGATGTCATAATAGTCCATTGTGACCTCATAATGGATATTGTGGTGTTATAATGGAGCATTGTGATGTCAAAATAGTCCATGGTGACATCATATTGTAATGTGAAAATGGTGCAATGTGTTGAAATTATGGTCCATTGTGGTGTCATAAGAAAGCATTGTGTTGTCATATTGGAGTTTTGTGATGTCACAATGGAGCATTGTAGTGCCATAAGAGATCAATGTTTTGTCATAATGTAGCTTTGCATTTGTAAGAGAGCATTGGGATGTCATATTGGAGCATTGTAACGTCATAATAGGGTATTGTGTTTTCATAATGGCTCATTGTCTTGTCATAGTGCAGCATAGCAATGTCATATTGGAGTATTGTAATGTCATAGTAGAGCATTGTGATGCTTAATGGAGCTTTGTGATGTCATAATTGTCCATTCTGATGTCATAATGGAACACTGTTATGTCATAGTAGGGCATTGTAATGTCATAATTGACCATTGTGTTATCATAATGGAGCACTGGGTTACCTAATGAAGCATTGTCATGTCATTGTGAAGGAAAGAGATATCATAAGTACAGTGTGATGCATAATGGAGTTTTGAGTTGTCATAATGGAGTATTGCAATGTCATAACAGAGTACTGTGATGTCATAATGGAGCTTTGTGATATCACAATGGAGCATTGTGAGGTCATAATTAAGCATTGTGATATCATATTGGAGCAGTGTGATGTCATAATTAAGCATGGTGATGTCATAGTACATGAGTGTGATGTGAAGAAGGAGCATTGTGATGTCATAATTTCGCAGTGTGATATAATAGTGGAGCACTGTGATGTCACAATAGGGCATTGAGATGTCAAAATAGAGCATTGTGATGTCATAATGGAGCATTGTGATGTCATGATAGAGCATTGTGATGTCATAAGCAGAACATGTGATGTCAAAAAAGAGAATTGTGATGTCATAATGGAGTATCGTGATGTAATAATACAGCACTGTATGCCATAATGGTGCATTGTAATGTCAAAATGACCCATTGTGTTGTCATAATAGATCATTGTGATGGAGAATTGTCATGTCATAATGAAGCATTGAGTTATCTTATTGGTGCATTGTGATGTCATAATAGAGCATTGCGATGTCATATTGGAGCTTTGTGATGTCATAATAGAGTATTGTGATGAGATAATGGACAATTGATGTCATATTTGAGCATTGTGATGTAATAATGGTGCACTGTGATGTCATAATAGAGCATTGTGATGTTATACAGCATTGTAATGAGCTTTGTGATGTCATAACAATGCATTGTGATGTAAAAGGGAGTATTGTTATGTTATAATGGAACACTGTGATGGTTTAATGGAACATTGTGATGTTATAATGGAGCATGGTGATGTCATAGTCAGCATAGTGATGTCATAATGGAGTATTGTGATGTCATGTTAGAGCATTGTGATGCCAAAAGGAACATTGTGATGTCATAGTAGAGCAGTGTGATGCAATACCGCAGTACCGCAGCACTGTGAAGTCAAACAAGGGCTTTGTGATGTTATAGTGGACCATTTTGGTGTCATAAAGGAGAACTGTGATGTCATAANAACGGAGCATGATAATGTCATAGTAGAGCATAGTTATGTCAAAATGGAGAACTGTGATGTCATAACGGAGCATGATAATGTCATAGTAGAGCATAATTATGTCAAAATGGAGAACTGTGATGTCATAATGGAACATTGTGATGTCATAGTAGACCATGGTGATACCATAATGAAGCACTGTGATATCATAATAAGAGTAGACCATAGTGATGTCATAATGGATTATTGTGATGTCATAATCATCCATAGTGATATCATAATAGAGCATCGTGATGTCATAATAGAGTATTGTGATGTCATAATGGAGCATTGTAATGTCATAGTAGAGCATTGTTATGTCAAAATGGAGAACTGTGAGTTCATAATGGAGCATTGTGATGGCACAATCCATAATTGTGATGTCATAATTGTCCATTTTGATGTCATAGTAGAGAATTTGATATCATAATAGAGCTTTGTGATGGCACAATCCATAATTTTAATTTCATAATGGACAATTGTGATGTCATAGTAGAGAATTTGATGTCATAATGGAGCTTTGTGAGGTCAAAATGGACTATTGTGATATAATATTTCATTGTGATCTCACAGTAGACCATAGTGATAACATAATGAAACATTGTGATATCATAAAAGAGCAATTTGAAGTCATAACAGAGTATTTTGATGTCATAATGGAGCATTGTAATGTCATAATTGTGGTTTGTGATATTATAGAACATTTTTATGTCATAGTAAGGCATTGTGATATCACATACAGTATTTTGAGATCAAAATTGAGTTTTGTGATTTCATGATGTCGCATTGAGATGTCATAGTAGATCATGGTGATGTTGTAATAAAGCATTTTGATAAGAGAAGAGAGCAATATGATTCCATAGTAGAGCATTTTTGTGTCATATTAGAGCATTGTGATGAGAGTAGAGCATTGTGCTCTCATAGTAGAACATTATGATGTCAGAAGTGAGTACTGTGATGTCACAATAGAGCATAGTGATGTCATAATGGAGCATTATGATATGATAAAAGAGCAATATGATGCCATGGTAGAGCATTGTGATGTCATAATACAACACTGTGATGACATAATAGAATATTGTGATGTCATAGTAGAGCAATTTGTTGTCATATAGAGCATTGTGAGTTCAAAATGGAGAATTGGGATGTCATAATATTACATTGTGATGTCATAGTAGATCATTGCTGTTTCATATTTTAGCATACTATAGTTATATTAAAGAACTTTCATAACAATGCAGAATTTGTTTGTCATTACATCTTGTATAATGTTAGAAGTGCCATCCTTATTAATATTATACTTCCCTGGGGCTCAGAAGGAAAACTACATAATGGTGAGATTAATTTTCAGGAAATCAATCTAAGTACACTGAGCTTGTCTACTTTATTTCTCTGGCATAGAATCCTATCTACACTGCTTCAGTTCTGTTTTCATGCATAGTTCCTTGTTGTTTAATTCTCTCTATATTTATCTACTGTCTTCTCTAAGTTCTATCTTAATTTTCTGCTCTTAATTCTGCCTCATCTTGGTCCTTCTCATCTCATCCTTACCCATCTAGTACTTTCCCATCTGGCTCTTCCTCATCTTCCATCCCATCCTCAAATCCTCCAGTTCTATCCTCCTCTCTATCCTTATTCCTCTCTGTTCTCTATTTTCTTCTGTTCCCTCTCTTGAGAATAAAACCGCCCTTATATCCCTATGACCCTTATCTGTCTGAGCTGTCTCTGCTCCTGCCATTTCTGGTGGGTGTGTTCGGTTGCTAAGCAACTTGGCTAGGCAACTTCCATCACAGCTAGATGTACCTGTAATTTGGAACCCTATAGTTCTGAGTTAATTGTTAAGGGTGGATCTACTACTGAGACTTTGGAGAGGAGAAAGTTAAGCTTAATTAAGACATACGTCAGGCATTCTCAAACAGATAGCCTGGATGCTTAAGTCTGTTCTTGGAGTACAGAAGTATCTCTGATAAGATACTTTTATCTGGGAGAATGGTTATGACAGGATGTAGCTAATGACGATAATTACAGGAAGGCTACTCAAGGTCCACCTGACCTAGGCAGTGTCTCAATAATAGAGAATTTTACATCATACTATAGCATTCTTATGTCATAGTAGATCATTGTATTATCATGGTAGATAGTTGTGCTGTCATTGTAGAGCACTGTTATTTAATAGTAGTGCATTGGATGTCGTGCTAGACCATTTTGATATCATATAAATAATTATGATATCATAATGGAGCATTGTGATGTCACAATGGAACATTGTGGTGTCTTTATAGAGCAATGTGTTGTTAGATTAGTGCATTGTGATGTCATAAAATACCATTGTTGTGTCATATTTGTCCATAATGACTTCATAATGGGTATTGCTTTGTCATAATATAGCATTGTGATATAATACTAGAACATTGTGATATAAAAGTAGAGCATTGTGACATTATAGTAGAAAATTGTGATGTCATAGTAGAGCACTGTGATGTCAGAGTAGAGTATTGTGATATCATATAGAGAATTGCAATGCCATAATGGAGCAANGTGATACCATAATCAAACATTATTCATTCATATTAAAGCCTACTATTGTCATAGTAGAGAATTGTCATGCCACAATAGAGCATTTATTTGTCATAAGGTAGCATTGTGGTGTCATAGTAGGGCAATGTGATGTTATAATAGAGCATTGTGATGTCATAGTAGAGTACTGTTATGTCATTATAAAGCATTGCAATGTCATGGTTGAGAATTGTGTTGCCATAGTAGAGCATTGTGATGTCATGTAAAGCATTGTAATGTCGTAATGGATTATTTTGATATCAGTATGGAATATTGCAGTGTAATAATAGAGCAATGTGTTGTCAGAGTAGAGCATTGTGATGTCATAAACACCATTGTGATATCACAATGGAGCAATGTGATGTCAAAATAGAGCACTGTGATGTCATAGTGGAGCATTTTGATGTTATAATAGACAATTGTGATGTCATAAGGGAGCACTGTGTAGTCATCATAGAAGAGAGATGTCATAGTTGAGCATTGTGATGTCATAGTAGAGTATTATGGTTTTCTATTAAAGCACAATATTGTCATAGTAGAGAATTTTCATACCATAATAGTGCATTTATTTGTTATAATGTAACTTTGTGATATCATAGTAGAGCTTTTGAATGGCATAATAGACCATTATAATGTCATTGTAGATTATTGTGAAGTCATAATAGAGCTTTGTGATGTCATATAGCATTGTGATGTCATAATAGAGGATTGTGATATCATCATAGAGCATGGTGATATCATAGTAGAGCATCGTGATGTCATAATGGAGTATTGTGATATCATATTAGAGCATTTTGAGGAAATAGAGCATTGAGACATCATGACAGAGCAATTTACTTCATAACAGAGCATTGTGATGTAATAGTAGAGCATTATGATACCATAGTAGAGCATTGTGGTGTCTTATTTGAGCATTGTGAGGACATAGTAAAGCATTTTGACACCATAATAGAACATTTTGATGTCATAATAGAGTACTGTGATGTCATAACAGAATATTGTGATGTCATGGTAGATAATAGTGATGTCATAATGGAATATTGTGATGTCAAAATAGAGCATTGTGATATCATAGAGTATCTGAAATCATAATAGAGCATTAAGTGGTCCTAATGGACAATTGTGATGTCATAATAGACCATTGTGTTGTCATATAGAGGAATTTAATGTCATAATAGAGCATTGTGATGTTATTGTAGAGCACTTTCTTGACATAGTAGATATCTTGACATAGATATCATGGTAGAAAATATTGCTGTCATTGTAGAGCACTGTTATTTAATAGTAGTGCATTTGATGTTGTATTAGAGCATATTGATATCATATAGATAATTATGATAACAGAATAGAGCATTGTGATGTCATAATGGAACATTGCGTGACATAATAGAGCAATGTGTTGTTAGAGTAGAGCATTGTGATATTATAAAAGACCATTGCCATATCATAATGGAGCACTGTGGTATCATAATACAGCAATGTAATGTCATAAGAGACCATTCTAGTGCCACAGTAGAGCACTGTGATATCATATTAGAGCTTTTGTTTGTCATAATATAACATTGTAATATAATACTAGTGCATTGTGATGTCATAGTAGAGCATTGTGATGTTATAGTAGAACATTTTGATGTAATAGTAGAGCACTGTGATGTCAGAGTATTGTGATATCATATAGAGAATTGTGATACCATAATGAAGCAATGTGATATCATAACAGAGCATTGTGGTGTCATAATAGAGCAATGTGTTGTCATCCCAGAACACTGTGATGTCATAATAGAGCATTGTGATGCCATAGTAGAGAATTGTCATGCCATATTAAAGCTTTTGTTTGTCATAATGTGGAGGTATAATAGTAGAACATTGTGATGTCATAATGGAGCATTGTAATATTATAGTAGAGCATTGTGATGTCATAGTAGAGCATTATGATATCGTATTTGAGCATTGTTTGGATATAGTAGAAAATTCCTATATCATAATAGAGTGTTTTGATGTCATAATAGAGTATTGTGATGTCTTAATAGAGTATTGTGATGTCATAGTAGATAATAGTGATATCATAGTGGAGCATTGTGATGTCACAGTAGAGCATTGTGTTATAATAGAGCATTCTGAGTTCATAATAGAGCACTGTGATGTCATTTTAGAGCATTGTTTTGACATAGTAGACCATTGTGTTGTCATATTAGAGAATTTGATGTCAGTGTACAGCATTGTGATGTCATTTAGAGCACTGAGATGCCATAATGCAGTATATGAGGAAAATACTAAGGCAACTCATGTAGTTATCAGAAGGTTTACTTAGGGCAACTTACAGCAGATAAAGGGGTTGGTCACAGGGTCCAGGAGAGGTGAGGTGCAGTCCAGTGGTGTTCTCTGGAGAACTCTGCCTCATCTACCCTCCAGTGTCCAGGATCTAGGAACCAAGAGCCCCGGCACAGACTGATCTCCTGTCTTAAAAACTCCCATCTTGGCCGGGCAGTGGTGGCGCATGCCTTTATTCCCAGCACTCGGGAGGCAGAAACAGGTGGATCTCTGTGAGTTCGAGGCCAGCCTGGGCTACCGAGTGAGTTCCAGGAATGGCGCAAAGCTACACAGAGAAACCCTGTCTCGAAAAACCAAAAAAAAAAACAAAAAAAAAAAACAACTCCCGTCTTGGCCCGCCCCAGGCGGAGGTCCTAGGTGGGTGTTGCAGTTACTGGAAGCCTCACTAGGAGTTGTGCTTCCAGGTCAAGGCTGGAACTGCTGCCCACTACATCTCCTCCTTTTGTCGAAATAAGAAAATTCTAACCTAATACAAAACTATATACAATAGGAATGATGATCAAATATACAGATCATTCCCAAAGTTTTCCTATAATATTTTCTAGGTAAGACACAGAAGATTGTAACTATAACTGTTATTCTTCAATCCCATCAAAGACCTGAGAAGGAATATAATAAACACCTGAGAAATGGGAGAAGGATGCAAGCAACTTTCGGGAGTCTTGCCAGAGTAGACAGAGACAGCTGGCAGCCTGGACAGTCATCTAGAATTTCTCAGCATTGTTGGTGCATTGAAATTGGCAACAGGCCTAGATTATCTGTCAGACTCTTTTCAAAAACAGGTATTTTGAAATACTATCTTATCCTGTCTTGGCAGAGTTTAATAGCGCTTTTCCCTGTGTCCTGCTCATACCAAAGGGACAGTATTCATACTGTCAGCAGTTGAGGCAAGGGCAGTTCCTTCCCAAAAGGCCATTCTTTGTGCCAAGAAGAGACACACTACCAAATGGAAATGTCGCAGAAGCCCAACATTCTCTCAGGATCAGATCAGTGCTGCCAGGAGCAATTGAGTCTCATATCAACAGAATTCTAAGTTATGAAAACATTTAAATGCCATATTTTCTGTGTCTATGAAGTGTATGAAGATTACCTGTCCATCTGACATGTTTCTGTAAGTCTGGAGAACCTAACATAACTATAGAAATGAGAAGAATGAGTGACTTTAACTCAGTAAGTCTCTACTAAAATAATTTAAAGACTAAGGCTTCACATAACAAGATAAACAGTCTGTAAGCAGATGTACTGTAAGGACAATGACCTCAGGATTGTGACAATACCCAAAATGGCTTAAACAGAGGTAGGAATGTATATATAGTACAATATGGAATATGACAATAATCCTCAATATATATCAATATAAAAATATCCTAAACAGAGGTAGAACATACATACATATGACAAATACAATTTTACATCTGTATCAATATACAAAACACTTCAAACAAAAGTAGAAATATATGTACATTACAACAAATATAATTCTGCATTTGTATCAATATACAAATTATCTTAAATAGGAATATATAAGTAGTTTGCATTTATATCAATATACAAGAATCAATATCAGTGCAAATTATCTAAGGTTAATATTTTGCTGAATTATTTTACTAGTAAATACAATAATCTACCTTAATATCTATCCTATCCATTCCCCTTTTTCTTTTCTAAAAGATAATATTGAGTTCACATTTCATTGTTCCACCCCAAACCCTACAACCATGCATTCATAACACTGAGAAAATGAAATATTTGAGAGAGGGGCATCGTTTTCTTATAATAACTTCCTGCTGTTTAGGGGGTGATGGTATCTCTGTGGGGTGCTGTAAGAAAGCTTAGATTATTAGGTCTCAATAGAGCTGTCCATAGAGTCTGCAGCTAGTCTCAGAAATGGATAAGATTTTCTGAGATTTTGGCTAAAAGTATAATGTAATGGACCATCCTATCTGGACTGAGTAGATTTGTTGTTATGGTGGTGGTGGTGGGCAGCATCTTCCTTCTGGAGACTTAAGAATTTGCTATTGGAGAAGACATTTTTTTACTGTGGAAAACTTGAACATTATTAATATCAAAATGGAAAGTTTGGATTTAAAGATGACATGACATGTAAGAAAGAATTCCAAGAGATTAAGAGTAAGCATAGAGAGAAATAGAATTTGGTAACAATGGTCCCCTTTTATTGGTTTTCTTCTGTCCCACACCAGGTGGCTCTTTTGGTGTGAGACAGAATCTTTTAAATTTTTTCTTTTAGCAATATGCTTGCATTTAGAGGAGGAAGGAGGCAACTTCCACCTCCAAAGACAGCTTGACATATAATTGAATCGGAATCATGATTCTTTTAGAGTTATAGAGATATAGATGTTAGGCAGTAAGATTTTACCCTGTGTAAATTAGTACCAATAGATTATTTTCTTCTGCTGTAGATGTCTGATTATCCAAAGCCTTATGATTTCTGGAAGATGGGTATTTCTATTATCCTGTAAAGACAAAAACAGAACCTTAGCCCAAACCTTGATTGTTAAATTTTTCTTCCAATTTGTAGAGAACTTCTCCTCATCAGGAGTTTCTCCTGTTCGAATCAAATTTTTATTAATTTTGTTGGTATCCATAGCTTTTCTTCTCCTGCGGAAACAAAAGCAAAACCTCTTCCCCAATGTAGGACATATCCTGGTTTCCATTCTGAGGTCGACACATCTTTGAAANAAACTGGTTGATTTCTCTCAGAAGTTTTGTTGGTCATCCAATGTCTCTCTGCAGCTGTTGTGGTGATATTTTATCTGCGTTCCCCAATAAAATTTATCTGAGGATCAGAGAAAAAACGGGGCTGCCAGCCACTAGTAGTAAAACAATAGTCTTGCAAGTTAGCACACGCGGTTAATCCATTTGGTTCTCTGTGACTCCAAGGTCACATGGGGAACTAGCAGTAGGAGGTGGTGGCACATGCCTTTAATCCCAGCATCAACCTTAGAGTTCTGAAGGTCCATGCAGACAAGACAGGAAGTGATGTAGCTTGGTGAGGATAGGAAATGAGTTAACAGATGGACAGGATAAAAAAAGCTGGTTAGACAGGAAGTCTAAGCTCTCTCTTTGCTTCGCTCCTTGGAAGTAGAGGTAGCGTTGGTGAGGTGAGGCTAGTGGTGGCTTGCTCCTAATTCCTCTGATCTCTGTCAGATTTTCACCCTTATTTCTTGTTCTGCGTGTTTATTAATAAGACTGGTTAGAAGTTCGTCTTACAAGCTGTTGTTCCTTTTTCATGAGCATTGAGAAAGTTCAAGGTTAATAAAGCATTATGCAGTCTATTTCTAGGAGTCATTGTTACCTGTTGCTGTTTAGTTAGCATATCCTTTCGAGTTCGATTGGATCTTTCTGTGACTGCTTGGCCTGTGGGATTGTGTGGTATACCTGTTACATGCTTTATATTGTAATAAGTAAAAAACTGTCTCATTTTATTGGAGACATATGTTGGAGCATTTTCCATCTTAATTTGTACAGGTATTCCCATGATGGCCATAACTTCTAGTAGGTGTGTAATCACAGAATCAGCCTTTTCAGAACTCGTAGGAGTTGGCCACTGAAATCCTGAATAAGTGTCAATAGTATGGTGTACATACTTTAATCTTCCAAATTCTGAGAAATGAAATACATTTATCTGCCAAATTTCATTTCTTTGTATTCCTTTTGGATTGCACCCTGCAGATAATGGATTTTGATTAAAGAAAGAACAAGTAGGACACTGTTTACAATATTCTTGGCTTGTTGCCAAGTGATGGAGAAATTCTTCTTCAAATCTTTGCTATTTACATGGTGTTTCTTATGAAATTCTGAGGCCTCTAGCATGTTACCTTTTAATAACTGATCAATCTCATCATTACCTTGTGCTAGAGGTCCTGGTAGACCCATATGGGATCTGATATGTGTTTTATATATATAGGACAAAAGCCAATTTCTGGAGTCCTCACATTCTACACTGATGCAAATAAATCAGGGAAAGCAGGATACAAATCAGGAGACTTAGTAAAGTGGTTCAAAGTCCAACAACTTGGTACAAAAAGCAGAAATGTATGCCATTCTTATGGTTCTTCACAGAACCCCTCAATATAGTCACTGACTCTTAATAGGCAGAAAGAGTTGTTTTACATATTGAAACTGCTGAATTTATTCCTGATAATACAGAATTAACTTCAATCTTCATACAATTGCAGGAAATCATCAGAAATAGGGAACATCCTGCCAGGAGGACAGCAGAGGTGTCTATTTTAATCAGCTTCTGACAGAGACGGTAAGACAGTGGAAGCTGTGGGCTCAGGTGGGAGCTCGGGTGGAAGCTCAGGTGGGAAATGGCATTGGGGCGTGGGGATAGGGGCCTTCACCCATGGTGGCTCTTGCTGATCTGGGGCCTAAACTTTCTGAAGAAGCCAGGATTGGACTTAGCTGTTTCCTTCTGTAGGGAATGGAATCAGGTTTGCTGCCAGCAAGCTGGTGAGAAGAGAGGAAAGAAAGGAGCAGTATCTCTTGGTGAAGGGGTAAGTGGTGGGTCCCCAGGAGGGGCAGGAATTTTAAAAAGACTGGGAGAAAGGAGACAGGGATGTAAGAAGAACTTCTAACCAGTCTTATTAATAAACATGCGGGACAAGAAATAAGGGTGAAAATCTGACAGAGATCAGAGGAATTAGGAGCAAGCCACCACTCACCAACGCTGCCTCTACTTCCCAGGATTGAAGCGGAGGAAAAAGCGACCTTCCGGTCTAACCTGGCTTTTTATACCTGTCCATCTGTTAACTAATTTCCCATCCTCCCAAGCTACATCACTTCCTGTCTTGTCTGCATGGATCTTCAGAACTCTAAGGTTGATGCTGGGATTAAAGGTGTGTGCCACCACCTCCTACTGCTAGTTCCCCATGTGACCTTGGAGTCACAGAGAACCAAATGGATTAAGGGCGTGTGCTAACTTGCATGGCTATTGTTTTTCTATTAGTGGCTGGCGGCCCCGTTTTTCCTCTGACCCTCAGATAAATTTTATTAGGGAAGACAAATAAAATATCACCACACAGGGAAGCATCAAAAATGTGCCACAGCAGCCATGGAGGAGGCTGAGGGCGGAAACCACCTGGGCGTTTGGAGTTCGCCTCACATGAGCGCCAGATATAGGGGGAAATTATTAAGGGAACTCCATGTAGTTAACAGGTTTGTTTAGGGCAACTTACAGCAGGTAAAGGGGTTGGTCACAGAGTCCAGGAGAGGTCAAGTACAGTCCAGTGGTATTCTCTGGAGAACTCTGCCTGTTCTACCATCCAGTTTCCAGGATCCAGAAACCAAGAAGGCCAGCACAGAAAGATGTCCTGTCTTAAAGGCTCCTGTCTCAGACCACCCCAGGGGGAGGTACTAGGGGGCATGGCAGTTACCAGAAGCCTCATTAGGGGTAGTGCTTCCAGGTAAGGCTGGAACTGCTGCCCACAACAATGGAGAATTGTGATGTTATAATGGAGCATTGGGGTGTCATAAAGAGCAATGTGTTGTCAGAGTAGAGAATAGTGACATCAAACAAGACCAATGTGATGTCATAATTGAGCACTGTGATGTTATAATAAAGCACTGTGATGTCATAATAGAACATTGAAACTTCATGGTAGAGAATTGTGTTGCCATAGTAGAGCATAGTGATGTCATAGTAGAGCATTTGATGTCACATTAGAGTTTTGTGGTGTTATTTAGAGACATGTAATGTCAAAATGGAGCATTGTAATGTCATAATGGAGCACTGGGGTGTCATAACAGAACAATGGGTTGTCAGAGTACAGCATTTGATGTCATAAAAGACAATTGTGATGTAATAATGGAGCACTGTGATGTCATAATAGAGCACTGTGGTGTCATAGTAGAACATGTAATGCCACAGTAGAGCATTGTGATGTCATAGTAGAGCATTTTGGTTAAATACTAAAGCATATTATTGTCAAAGTAGAGAATTGTCATGCCATAATAGGGCATTTGTTTTTCGTAATGTAGCACTGTGATATAATATTAGAGCAATGTGATAACTTAGCAGAGCATTGTGATGTTATAATAAAATATTGTGATGTCATAGTAGAGCATTATGATGTTATAGTAGAGCATTGTGATGTCATAGTAGACCACTGTGATGTCATAGTAGACCACTGTGATGTCATAGTAGAGTATTGTGATGTCATAGAGAATTGCGATGCCATAATGGAGCATTATGATATCATAATGGAGCATTGTGGTGTCATAATAGAGCAATGTGTTTTCATAGTAGGGAATTGTGATGTCATAAGAGAGCATGGTGATTTCATAATGGAGCATTTGGATGTCATAATAGAGCTTTGTGATGTCATAGTTGAGAATGTCAAGCCATATTAGAGCATTTGATTGTCATAACGTAGCATTGTGGTGTCATAAGAGAGCATTTTGATGTCATGGGAGAATATTGTTATGTCATAATAGAGCATTGCAATGTCATGATAAAGAATTGTTTTGCCATAGTAGAGTTTGTGATGTTATAGTAGAGCATTTGGTGACAGAGTTGAGCACTGTGATGTCATAGAGAGCATTGTGAGGTCATAATGGAGCATTGTGATGTTATAATGAAGCATTGTCATGTTATAATAGAGCAGTGTAATGTCATTAAAGAGCATTGCGAAGTCACGGTAGAGAATTGTGTTGCCATAGTAAAGCATTGTATTCTTACAGTATAGCAATTGATGTCAGAGTAGAGTCTTGTGATGTCATATAGAGCATTATGATGTCATAATGTAGCAATGTGATATCATAGTAGAGCATTGTGATGTTATAGAAGAGCATTGTGATGTCATAGTAGAGCACTGTGATGTCAGAATATAGTATTGTGATGTCATATAGAGAATTGCAATACCAAAATCGAGCATTGTGATATCATAATGGAGAATTGTGGTGTCAAAATAGAATAATGTGTTGTCATAGTAGAGAATGTCATACCAAATTAGACCATTTGCTTGTCATGATGTAGCACCGAGATATAATAGTAGTGAATTATGATGTCATAATAGAGTATTGTAATGTCATAGTAGATAATTGAGATGTCATAGTAGAGCATTGTAATATATTTGAGCATTGTGAGGACATAGTAGAACATTGTGACATCATAATACAGCATTTTGAGGTCATAATAGAGTATGGTGATATCATAATAGAGTATTGTGATTTCATAGGAGGCAATAGTGATGTCACAATGGAGCATTGTGATGTCACAATAGCACATTGTAATATCATAATAGAGCATTCTGAAGCCATAATTGAGCATTATGTTGTCATATAGAGCAATTTTTTGTAGTAATAGAGCATTGTGATGATATTTTAAAGCATTGTCTTGACATAGTAGAGCATTGTGATGTCCTATTAGAGCATTTGTTATCAGCGTACAGCATTGTCATGTCATATAGAGCACTCAGATGTCTTAATGGAGCATTGTGATGTTATAATAGAGCATTGTCACATCATAATAAACAATGTGTTGTCAGAGTAGAGCACTGTGAATCAAAAAAGACAAATGTGATGTCATAATTGAGCACTATGATGTTATAATACAGCATTTTGAACTCATAATAGAGCATTGCAAAGTCATGGTATAGAATTGTGTTGCCACAGCAGAGCACTGTGATGTCATAGTACAGCATATTGGTTACATATTAAAGCATATTATTTTCATAGTAGAGAATTGTCATGCCATAATAGAGCATTTTTTGATATAATATAGCCTTGTGATATAATTGTAGAACATTGTGATGATGACATTAGTAGAGCATTATGGTGTCAGTAGAGCATTGTGATGTCATAATGGAGAATGTGTTTTCATAATAGAGCAGAGTGATGTCATAGTAGATCATTATGATGCTTTAGCAGAGCATTTTGGTTTCATATTAAAGCATGTTATTATCATAGTAGAGAATTGTAATGTCATAATAGAGCATTTGTTTTTAATAATGTAGCATTGTGATGTCATTCTAGAGCATTGTGATGTCATTATAGTGCATTGTGATGTCATAGTAGAGCATTGTGATATCACAGTAAAGTACTGGTTTCATATTAAAACACTTTAGTGTCCTAGTAGAGAACTGTCATTCAACAATAGAGCATTTGTTTTTCATAATGTAGCATTGGGATATCATATGAGAGCATTGTGGTGTCATAATAGGGCATTGTGATGTCATAGTAGAGCATTGTGATGTTATTATGGAGCATTTAGTGTCATAATAGAGAATTGTGTTGTCAAATTCAGCTTTGTGATATCATATATTGCATTGTGATGTCATATTGAGCATTGTGATATCATAATGGAGAATGTTTTGTCATAATAGAACAGAGTCATGTCATATTATAGCATTGTGGTATCAGGTTACAGCATTTTGGTTTCATAATTAAGCATGTTATTGTCATAGTAGAGAACTGTAATACATCAGAGAGTATTTGTTTTTCATAATGTAGCATTGGGATGTCATAGTAGAGCATTGTGATTACATTATAGAGAATTGTGATGTCATAGGAGAGCATTGTGATATCATAGTAGAGCATTTTGAATTCATATTAAAGCATTTTATTGTTGTAGTAGAGAATTGTCATTCCACAACGGAGCATTTGTTCATCATAATGTAGCATTGAGAAATCAGAATAGAGAATTGTGATGTCATAGTAGAGCATTTTCATGTCATAATAGACCATAGCAATGTCATGGTAGAGAATTGTGCAATCATAGTAGTAAACTGTGAGGTGATAGTAGAGCATTTTGATATCATACAGATTATTGTGATGTCATAATGGAGCACAGTGATGTCATAATGGAGCATTAGTGTGTCATAATAGAACAATGTGTTGTCAGAGTAGAGCAATGTGATGTCAAAAAACACCATTTGATATCATAATGGAGCACTGTGCTGTTATAATGCAGCACTGTGATGTCATAATAGAGCATTGTAATGCTACAATGATGTAGTAGAGCATTTGTTTGACATAACGTAGCATTGTGATATAATAGTAAAGTTTTGTGATGTCATAGTAGATAACAGTGTTGTCAAAATGGAGAATTGTGGTGTCAAAACAGAGCATTGTGGTGTCATGATAGAGCAATGTGTTGTCAGAGTAGACCATTGTTATGTCATGGTAGAGCACTGTGATGTCATAGTAGAGCATTGTGATATCATATTTGAGCATTGTGAGGACATAGTAGAATATTGTGATATAACAATACAGCATTTTGATATAATAGAGATTTGTGATGTCATAATAGGTAATGATGATGTCATAAAGGAGCATTCTGATGTCATAATTGAGCAAAGTGTTTTCATATGTAGCAATGTGATGTCATAATAGAGCACTGTGATATTGTAGAGCATTAGATAACTGCGTACAGCATTGTCATGTCATATGGAGCACTCAGATGTCAAAATGGACCATTGTAATGTTTAATAGAGCATTGTGGTGTCATAATAGAGCACTGAGTTTTCAGAGTAGAGCATTGTGATATCAGAACAGACAAATATGATGTCATAATTGAGCACTGTGATGTTATAATAGAGCATTCTGGTGTCATAAAAGAGCATTGCAAAGTCATGGTAGAGAATTGTGTTACAGTAGTTGAGCATTGTCATGTCATGATGTAACGTGATATCATAGTAGAGCATTGTGATGTCATAGTATAGCATTGTGATGTTATAGTAGAGGATTGTGATATCACAGTAGAGTATTATGATGATATATAGAGAATTTTGATGCCATAATGGAGCATTGTGATAACATAATAGAGAATTGTGGTATTATAATAGACGACACATAATAGGTGTTGTCAAAATAGAGCTTTTTGATGTTATAGTAGAGAATTGTCATGCAATTTTAGAGCATTTTTTGTCATACTGTAGCACTGTGATAAAATAGTATAGCATTGTGATGTCATAATAGAGCATTGTAATGTCATAGTAGAGCATTGCAATGTCATAGTAGAGCATTGCAATGTCATAGTAGAGCATTGTGATGTCAGAATTGAGCACTGTGATATCTTAATAGACTATTTAGATGTCATAATAAAGCATTGTGATGTCATTGTAGAGCATTGTGATGTCATAATAGAGCTTTGTTATGTCATATTTGAGTATTGTGAGGATATAGTAGAACATTGTGATGTCATAATAGAGCATTTTGGTGTCATACTAGAGTATTGTGATGTCATAATGGAGTATTGTGATGTCATAGAGCATTGTTATGTCTCAATAGCGTATTGCAATATCATAATAGAGCATTCTCACATCATAATTGAGCATTGTGATGTCATATAGAGCAATTTGATGTCATAATAGAGCNTTGTGATGTTAAAATAGAGCATTTTCTTGACATAGTAGAACATTGTGATGTCATATTAGAGAACTTGATATCAGTGTACAACACTGTCATATCATATAGAGCACTCAGATGTCATAATGGAGCATTGTCATATCATAATATACCATGTGGTGTCATAATAGAGCAATGTATCATCAGAATAGATGATTTGATGTCATAAAAGACCATTGAGATGTCATAATGGAGCATTGTGTTGTCATAATAGAGCATGCTGTTGCTATAGTAGAGAACTTTAATGCCACAATAGAGCATTGTGATGTCACAGTAGAGCATTTTGGTTACATACTAAAGTATATTATTGTCATAGTAGAGAATTGTCATGTCATAATAGAGCATTTGTCAAAATGTGATATAATAGCATTGTGATATAATAGTATAGCATTGTGATGTTGTAGTGTAGAGTATTGTGTTACAGATGTCATATTAGAGCACTGTGATCTCATATAGAGAATTGGGATGTCATAATGGAGAAAGTGTTTTCATAATAGAGCAGAGGGATGTCATAGTAGATCATTATGATGCCATGCTAGAGCATTTTGGTTTCATGCAAAAGCATGTTATTATCAGAGTAGAGAATTAAATGCCATAATAGAGCATTTGTTTTTCATAATATAGCATTGAGATATCATAGTAGAGCATTGTGATATCATAGTAGAGTATTGGTATTAAAACATTTTTTGTCGTGGTAGAGAATTATCATTCTACAACAGAGATTTGTTCAGCTTAATGTAGAATTGTGATATTATATTAGAGCATTGTGATGTCATAATACAGCATTGTGATGTCATAGTAGAGCATTTTCATATCATAATAGACCATTGCAATGTCATGGTAAGGAATTGTGCAATCATAGTAGAGAACTGTGATGTCATAGTAGAGTATTTGATGTCATTGTAGAGCATTATGATATCATATAGATCATTGTGATGTCATAATGGAGCATTGTGAAGTTGTAATGGAGCATATTGGTGTCATAATCGAGCAATGTGCTGTCAGAGTAGAACACTGTAATGTCATAAAAGACCATTGTGATGTTGTAATGGAGCATTGTCAAGTCATAATGCAGCACTGTTTTCTTTTTTAAAAGATTTTTTTATTAAAAAGATTTTCTACTCTTTTTACATACCAACCTCAGATCCCCCTCTCCTTCCTGCTCCCTCCTCTCACCCGGCCAGCTCCCCCCCATCAACACACCCTCTTATTCCCACCTCCTCCAAGACAAGGTCTCCCATGGAGACTCTCCAGAGCCTGGCACTCTCAGCTATGGCCAGACGAGACCCTCCTCCCTGCACCAAGACAGCGCCAGGTGTCTCACCACAGACATTGGGCTCCAAAAAGTCAGCCCTTGCACCAGGGACGGATCCCAATCCCACTGCCTGGGGGCCCTCAAACAGTTCAAGCCAAACAACTGTCTCAAGCTTCCAGAGGGCCCAGTCCAGCACCATGGGGGGCTCCACAGTTATTGGTCCACAGTTCATGCATTTCCACCAGCCTGGCTGGCTTCATGATCTTGATGTCACTTGTTCATAGAATCTCTCCTATCTCTCAGCAGTTGAACTCCTAGAGCTCTGCCTGGTGCCCGGCTATGAATCTCTGCATCTGCCTCCATCTGTCTCTGGATGAGGGCTCATGGGGGCTTCTCAGCTATGAGTCCATAGTTCATGCGTCTCCACTAGTTTGGCTGGCCATTTCTGTATACCCTCCCATCATGATCTCGTAGTCCCTTGCTCATAGAGGGCCCCCTGTCTCCCATTGATTGGGCTCCTGGACCTCCGCCTGGTGCTCAGCCTTGGATCTCCACATCTGTCTCCATCAGTCACTGGATGAGGGCTCCATGGTGGCAGTTAGGGTATTCATCCATGTGATCACTGGAGTAGGCCAGTTCAGGCACACTATCAATTATTTCCAGTGGTCTAATGTGGGTTCATCCCTGTGGACTCTGCGGGACTTCCCTAGCACTCCATTTCTCCCTATTCCCATGATTTCCCCATTTGTCAGGTTATCTCCTTCCTTGCTCTCTCTCTCTGTCCCTGTTCCAACTTGAACCTCCTGCTCCCTTACACTCTCATCCTCGATCCCTCACCCTCCATTTCCCCCGCCTCACTCCTAGTCAGCCCATGTATATCTCATTCATTTCTCCCTCTCTGAATGATCCATGCGTCCTTCCTAGGTTCCTCCCTGTAGCTGTGGGTTACAGTCTGATTATCCTTTGCTTTACATCTAGTATCCACTTATGAGTGAGTACATACCATGTTTGACCTTCTGGGTCTGGGTTACCTCACTCAGCATGATATGATTTAGTTCCATACATTTGCCTGCAAATTTTATATGGTCATTGTTTTTCTCTGCTGAGTAGTACTCCATTGTATATATGTATCACATTTTCTTGATCCATTCTTCAGTTGAGGGACATCTAGGTTGTTTCCAGGTTCTGGCTATTATGAATAATGCTTCTATGAGCATGTGTCCCAGTGGTATGATTGAGCATTCCTTGGGTATATGCCCAAGAGTGGTATAGCAGGGTCTTGAGGACGATTGATTCCCAGTTTTCTAAGAAACCGCCATATTGATTTCCAAAGTGGCTGTACAAGGTTGCATTCCCACCAATTGTGGAGGAATGTTCCCCTTGTTCCACATCCTCTCAACATAAGCTGTCCTCAGTGTTTTTGATCTTAGCCATTCTGATAGGTGTAAGATGGTATCTCAGAGTCGTTTTGATTTGCATTTCCCTGATGACTAAGGATGTTGAGCAATGCCTCAAATGTCTCTCCACCATCTGAGATTCTTCCATTGAGAATTCTCTGTTTAGATCTATGGCCCATTTTCTAATTGGATTGTTAGATATTTTGATGTCTAGTTTCTTGAGTTCATTATATATTTTGAAGATCAGCCCTTTGTCTGATGTGGGCTGTCGTTTTGTCTTACTGACCCTGTCCTTTGCCTTACAAAAGCTTGTCAGTTTCAAGAGGTCCCATTTATTAATTGTTGCTCTCAGTGTCTGTGCTACTGGTGTTATATTGAGGAAGTGGTCTCCTGTACCAATGCGTTCGAGAATACTTCCTACTTTCTCTTCTATCAAGTTCAGTGTAATTGGATTTATGTTGAGGTCTTTGATCCACTTGGACTTGAGTTTTGTACATGGAGACAGATATGGATCTATTTGCAATCTTCTACATGTTGACATCCAGTTATGCCAGCACCATTTGTTGAAGATGCTTTCTTTTTTCTATTGTACAGTTTTGGTTTCTTTGTCAAAAATCAGGTGTTCATATGCGTGTGGATCAATGTCAGGGTCTTCAATTCAATTCCATTGGTCCATGTGTCTGTTTTTATGCCAGTACCAAGCTGTTTTTATTACTATAGCTTTATAATAGAGCTTGAAGTCGGGGATCGTGATGCCTCCAGAGGTTGCTTTATTGCAGAAGGTTCTTTTAGCTATCCTGGGTTTTTTGTTTTTCCATATGAAGTTGAGTATTGTTCTTTCCAAGTCTGTGAAGAATTGTGTTGGGATTTTGATGGGGATTGCTTTGAATCTGTAAATTGCTTTTGGTAAGATTGCCGTTTTTAGTATGTTAATCCTACCTATCCATGAGCATGGGAGATCTTTC
>LZPO01087472.1:24238-37726 GCA_001675575.1 Neotoma lepida | reverse complement strand
TTCATCTTGGTGAATTTTCCCTGTGATGAATATGTAATGTCCTTCCCAATCTCTTTTGATTGATTTTAGTTTGAAGTCTATTTTATTAGACATTAGGATAGCTACACCAGCTTGCTTCTTAGGTCCATTTGATTGGAAAGTCTTTTCCCAGCCTTTTATTCTGAAGTAGTGTCTGTCTTTGGAGGTAAGGTGTGTTCCTTGTATGCAGCAGAAGGATGGGTCCTGTTTTTGTATCCATTCTGTTAGCCTGTGTCTATTTATATGGTTCCATAGTGTAATGGTTAGCACTCAGGACTCTGCATGGTGTTTTCATAATAGTGCATTGTAATGCCACAGTAGAGAATTGTGATGGTATAATATAGCATTTGTTTGTCATAACATAGCATTGTGATATAATAGTAGAGCTGTGTGATATCAAACTATAGCACTGCGATGTCAGAGTAGGGCATTGTGATGTCATAGCAGAGCATTGTGAAGTGATAGTAGAGCACTGTGATGTCCAAGTAGAGTATTGTGATATCATATAGAGAACTGTGATGCCATAATGGAGCACTGTGATAACATAATGGAGGATTGGGGTGTAATAATAGAGCAATGTGTTGTTATAGTACAACATTTTGATGCCATAATAGAGCATTTTGATTTCATAAAGGAACATTGTGATATCATAATAGAGCATTGTGATTTCAAATTCGAGAGCAGTCATGCCATATTGGAGCATTTGTTGGTAATATTTCCGCTTTAAGATATAATATTAGAGGACTGTGATGTCATAATGGAGTACTGCAATATTTTAGTAGAGCAATTTAATGTCATAATAGAGAATTGTGATATCATGGTAGAGAATTGTGAAGTCCAAATAGACCATAGCAATGTGGTGGAGAATTGTGTTGCCATAGTAGAGTTTTGTGATGTTATAGTAGACAATTTGATGTCATAGTGGAGGATTATGATGTCATATAGAGATTTGTGATGTCATATTGGAGCATTACAATGTTATAACGGAGCATTGTGGTGTAATAATAGAGCAATGTATTGTCAGTAGAGCATTGTGATGTCATAAAAGACCATTGTGATCTTATGATACAGCACTCTCATTTCATAATAGAGTATTATGATACTATAGTAGAGTTCTGTGGTGTGTTAATCAAGCACTGTGATAATAGAACAGTGTAATGTCATCATAGAGCATTGTGATAATAAAATTGAGCATCGTTATAACATAAGGGAGCACTGTATAGGCATAATGGAACAGAGTGAGGTCATAGCATTGTGATGTAATAACAGAGTATTATGATTTTATATTAGGGCATATTATTGTCAGAGAATTGTGATGCCATAATAGCGCATTTGTTTGTCATAACGTAGCACTGAGATGTCATAGTAGAGAATTGTGATGTCATATTTGAGAATTGTGTGGAAATAGTAAAGAATTGGACATCATAATAGAGTATTATGATGTAACCATAGAGGATTGGATCTAAGAGAACTTACTGTTCTTATCTCTTTCCTGAGCAGAGCTGAAAGCCAAGATTGGATCTAAGAGAACTTACTGTTCTTATCACTTTCCTGAGCAGAGTTGAAAGCCAAGTCTCATGAGTCTCTAGAAAACACAATTATTTTAATGAGAGGAAGCACACTGTTCTAGTCCTTCTGAAAATACAGTAAAATGAGAAGTGACTGTTTCTTCTGATAAAATTGTGTTTCTTGTAAGAGAACTCACTGCTGTATTCGCATTCATAAACGCAATTCAAACTGAGGTTGCCTCTTGTCCCACAAACAGCAGTGCTGTTCTGGTAAACAGATACACTTTGTTCTACTCCCATTCATATACACAGTGTGAAGACAACTTGCGTCTGTTTCTAACAAGTGCAGTGCATTGGATCTGAGAGAACTTACTGTTCTTATCACTTTCCTGGGCAGTGTTTAAAGACAAGCCGCCTGAGTCTCTAGAAAACACAGTACTTTTCATCTGAGCTAGCTCACTGTTCTAGTCCCTTTGGGAAATACAGTAAAAAGAGAAGTGCTACAATCTTCAGCACAAAGTGTGTTTCTTGTAAGGGAACTCACTTCTGTATTCACATTCATAAACACAATTGAAACTGAGATTGCCTCTTGTTTTACAAACAACAGTGCTTTTCTGGTAGGCAGAATCACTTTATTTATTTATTTTTTTGGTTTTTTGAGACAGGGTTTCTCTGTGTAGCTTTAGAGCCTTTCCTGGAACTCACTTGGTAGCCCAGGCTGGCCTTGAACTCGCACAGAGATCCGCCGGCCTCTGCTTACCAACTGCTGGGATTAAAGGCATGTGCCACCACCGCCTAGCCAGAATCACTCTTATTCTACTCTGATACACATACAGTGTGAAGACAACTCGCGTATGTTACTAGCAAATGCAGTGGATTGGATAAAAGAGAACTTATTGTTCTTGTCACTTTTCTGAGCAAAGTAGAAAGACAAGATGCCTGCATCTTAGAAAACACAGTTCTTTTCATCTGAGCTGACTCACTTTCCAGTCCAATTGGGAAATACAGTAAAAAGAGAAGTACCTTTTTCTTCAGAACAAAGTTTGTTCCTTGTAAGTATGCTGTATTCACATACATAAACGCAATTCACACAGAAATTGCCTCTTGACGAAAAACAACAGTCCTTTTCTGCTAAGCAGATTTACTCTTATTCTACTTCCATTCTCATACACAGTGTGTAGACAACTCGTGTCTGTTACTAGCAAGTGCAGTGTATTGGATCTGAGAGAACTTATCCTTCTTATGACTTTCCTGAGCAGAGTTGAAAGACAAGTCACCTTAATCTCTAGAAAACACAGTTCTTTTCTTCTGAGATAGCCCATTGGGAAATACAGTAAAAAGGGAAGTGCCTCTTTCTTCAGAACAAAGTGTGTTTAATGTTTAATTGCTGTACTCACATTCATAAACGAAACTCGAACAGGGGTTGGCTCTTGTCCTGCATACAACAGTGCTTTTCTGCTAACTAGACTCTCTCTTGTTCTCCTTCCATTCACATACACAGTGTGAACACATCTCAAATCTGTTACTAGCAAGTGCAGAGCATTGGATCTGAGAGAACTTACTGTTCATATTACTTTTCTGAGCACAGTTGAAAGACAAGTCGTCTGAGTCTCTTGAAAACAGAGTTGGTTTTTTTGTTTTTTTGTTTTTTTTCTTTCATCTGAGCTGGCTCCCTGTTCTAGTCTTTTGGGAAATACAGTAAAAAGATGAGTGTGTGTTTATTCAGAACAAAGTGTGTTTCTTGTAAGGGATCTCACTGCTCTATTTACATTCAAAAATGCAATTAAGAAAAAAGTGTCTCTTGTAAAAACAATAGTGCTCTGGTAAGCAGACTCACTCTGGTTCCACTCCCATTCACATACACAGTGTTAAACAACTTATGTCTGTTACTAGCAAGTGCATAACATTGGATCTGAGAGAATTTACTGTTCTTATCACTCTCCTGAGAAGAGTTGAGAGACAAGTTGCCTGAGTCTCTAAAAAACACAGTTCTTTTCATCTGGTTTAGCTCACTATTCTAGCCCATTAGGAAATACAGTAAAAATAGAAGTGCCTCAATCTTAAGAACAAAGTGTGTTTCTTGTAAGGAAACTCACTGCTGTATTTACATTCATAAATGCAATTCACACATAGGTTGCCACTTGCCCTATAAACAACAGTTCTTTTCTGGTAAGCCGACTCACCTCTTCTTCTACTCCCACACACATACACAGTGTGAAGACAACTCGTGTCTGTTAGTAGCAAGTTCCGTGCATTGGATCTGAGAGAACTTACTGTTCTTATCATATTTCTGAGCAGAGTTGATAGACTAGTCACCTGAGTCTCCAGAAATCACAGTTGTTGTTTTTTTTTTTTGTTTTCCGAGACAGGGTTTCTCTGTGTAGCTTTGCGCCTTTCCTGGAACTCACTCGGTAGCCCAGGCTGGCCTCAAATTCACAGAGATCCGCCTGCCTCTGTCTCCCGAGTGCTGGGATTAAAGGCGTGCGCCACCATCGCCTGGCCAGAAATCACAGTTCTTTTAATCTGAGCTAGCTCATTCTTCTAGTCCCATTGAAAATACAGTAAATGGAGAAGTTCTTCTCTCTCTTGAAAAACTGTTTCTTTTTTTTTATTAAAAATCCATTTTATAAATAATTTCTTAATGGACTTGATTGAGGAGAGTTGTAAACTCTACAAAAAGACAGACTGCAACAGCAAAGGATTATAGAAATTACAATAAAATAGAGCTATCACCTCCCTCTGTAAAAATACATTATACATCACACAGCATTTCCTTTGTGCAAAAAGTTTGAGCAGATGCTGTGTTAGGTAAGTCAAACATTTACTGAAAGGGAAGTAAACTGTAATAAAGTTACTTTGCATAATAATACAGGCACACACCCCCTAGAAGTTAATGTACCTTAGTTCAACATTTTACTTTACAGTACTGAAGGCTGAATTTAGCCTTGTATGTATGTGTGTGCATATGTGTGTGTGTGTGTGTGTGTGAATGTGTGTGTGCACATAAGCATGACAAATATCTGCTATGATATTGAGCAAAACTCCAAAGTATTTACAGTGTTTTCAAAGGTGATGGTCTCTCAATCTGTATGTGTACATTGTCTCATTAAATAGCTCTTTAGAAAATTAAATTAAACCACCATCTTCTGCCAATCAGTGGACATCCTCAGTTGAGACTGCCAGTTTACGTTGTGGGACAAAGTGGGTTCCAAGGGAGGTTTTGTTAGCACCATCGAAATCCATATAAGGTGAGCTCGTAGGCTTGGTTGGTCCACCCGGGGTACAGAAGAAACTTTCAGCCACCAATTGGGAGCCTTTGGGTGTCACAGGAACAGGCTGTTGTTGTCCTGTCCCAGTGACTGATTGTCCATTTAGTTGGCTCTGGCCCAGGACTGGCGAGTCCTGGTTAGTGGCCTTCCCTTGCCGAGAGCTCAAGTTATCTGGTATGACACTAGCTGCTTCAACACTTGGGGACACAGGAACTGGGGCAGCTCCAGGCCTGGGGCTGGCAGACATCTGCACACTGTGGGAGATGAGTCCCAAGTGCTGCAGGGTAGTTTACAATGGCTGAGCTTAGGTTCTGGGCAGGAACAGGGTGGCTCGAGTTGAGAGCCGGGCTGTTCCCAACAGGTATGGCTGCCACCGACGTTGGGGAGACCATAAGTTTCAAAGTGTCACATGAAAAGAGGGGAAGTTCACAGCAGTGAGTTCAGATGAGGCCACAGGGATAACATCTGCAATTGGGGAGCCGTAGATCCTGCGTTTGGGGGGAAGTGTACCTGAGTTTTCTGTGCTAGACAACACGGATTCTGCCCCCAGGGATGAGCACTGGATGAGAGGGATTAGGTACCCTGATGGGAACAGGGTCGTGGCAATATTCTCAAGCGCCTTCAGGTCCTCTTTAGATTTCTTTACAGAGCCACTGTCCTCCTAGGTGCTTGTCCTCTTTGTGTCTCACTCTCCAGTTATCTCCTTGCTTTGGTTCTTTGCACCTTGCCTTTCTGGTGCTGCCTGCAGGCTTCCAGGTCTGCAGGAGGCACTGGACTTTGTGGCATCTGTGGTGGTCCTCTCAGTGGGGGCGTCTGTAGGGTCTTTGGATCCAGTAGCATTAGAGGAGTGGGTGGGACAGACTGTTGGGTTCAGGCCATGGGGTGGTGTCAGCATTTGGGCTTGGGAGGGTTGCAAGTAGATGGCATAGGATGGGCCCGAAGGGGACTGAGGTAGGATCACAGGCACTGCAGATGACAATGGGCTAGGGATCAGGGGGACCACCCCCAGGGGCTGGATGAGGGAGGGTGCAGGCAGCTCCAGCCCAGTGTTCATTGCAGGGTCCAGAGGGGCCAGTGGTTTGTAGTGCCCAGATCTTGCTAGCTTCACTTTCACTTTCTTCCTGGGTTCACTTGATTGCTCTTCCAATTGCATCTTGCAAATAGCAGTGAGCTGAGACATCTTGTTTGGGAAGGGTGGAGAATTTTGATAACTCTCAGCTTTGTTGCTCTTGACAGGGCTGCTGGGGGCAGAACTGATCTTTCTTCGATCACTTTCTATGCTCTTTACCAATTTGATAAGGGATGGGTGTCGAGTAAAGTTGGGTTTCCCCCGTGTAGAAAACAGATTTTTGGCACAGTTCTCTTTTGCAGACTGCTCCATCTCTAAGAAAGAGGTGGTAAGAGGCATGACTGGGCTGGATTTGGGCTGATTTCTGGGCCTGTCCATTTAAAAGCTGGCTTCTGGCCTCTTTCTTCTGTAACATGGACTTTCTTGATGAGATCCAGGCTACTCAGAACATTAGCAGTATCATACAACCTCCTAATTTTTGTTTTAAACTTGCTTTTATCCAGATCTTCCACATGGTCCTCCCCAATTAAAATCTTGGCAACGATTTCTAGGCTTACTATCTAAGGCGTTGACACCAAGAACAGCATCACAAACTTCTGGCTCATCACTCGTAAGGACTTGTCTTTGCGGCTGTTTATGGAAGCTGCCCAGAATTCCACTCCAGGGAGCTCTACAAAACACATGTCTGAATGCCCATTCTGGCCAGTGTTTGACTTGATTACATGGTCCTCTATGCCACAGCTCTTAATAAAGTCAAACTCTTGTTCGTATTCCTTCCTTTTGATCATCATGATCCGCTCAGCATACTTGTTCTCTTCCCCGATGCTCTTCAGAGTCACGAGAGTTTTGGTGAGATTGTGTCGGCCGTGCCAAGTGTACCTGTTTTTGGCAAGGCGGCTCACCATGTGCAAGCTCTCTAGTACATTCACAATGTCATAAATCCATCGACGTTCAACATTGAGCTCTTCGGCCACTTCATCCAGGCAGATGTCGTTATTCACAGCAGGGTTGGGGTACTTAGGGTACCGCGCTAGGAATTTGTGGCACAGCAAACCCAAGCTTTTCGCTTTTCCACTCGGCTGGGATTTCTCAAATTCGTCTCCAGATAAGTGTTCATGCAAACAATCTCTAGCTTCAGGTAATTCACGGTTGTCAGACAGCCCCCTTTTCTGATCTCAACTTCTGATCTCCGGGCTCACTGTACTGATGAGCATTTTCAGGTTGGCTGTGGGTGTCCATGGCTCTCCTTGGCAAGCTTCCTTGGGCTTGGTTGGTGTGGTTAAAGGGCCCACATCAGGTTCGATCTCAGCCATTACTATGTTGGCCTTCGAGGACTCTTGCAGGGGGCTTTTCATCAGTCCCCTTTTGTGTGGCTCAGAAAAGAGGTTTTCCTTTTGGTTCTCCATTTTGTCAATTTCTCATACATTTAGTGTGTCTTTAAAACTGAAAAATCTGAAGTTCCTCCCCAAATTTGAGCGGTTCAAGTAGTCCAATCGATTGTATTAAAGTTTTTTAATATCCTGTGCACTGATCTGGACTGCGGATGGAGCGTATGACCTGTGCACTGATCCGGGCTGCGGATGGAGTGTATGAGCCCAGGTACCGACTGAGCACACACCAAGCCTGCATCGGGGGAGATGCTAAAGTTTTTCGCCTGACACACACGTGCACGGGCTCAGAAGGGAGGACTTGCCGAATGGCCAGACCCTCCAATTCAGCTTTTGCGCTCTAAACGCACGATGGGGCATTTACAGAGTGCTTTAGGATTTCGACCCCCTCTTTTAGACTTCTTTCAATACGCGCAGTACTGCAGGGATTAGGGGGTCTCCCTAGGTGCCTAGATCACCACGATGCACAGGCGCACGATAGGTTGTGCTCCCGGCCAGGTACCTGTGTTTCTTTTAAGTGAACTCACTGCATTATTCACATTCATAAACGCAATTCAAATCAAAGTTGCCTCTTTTTGTAAAAACAACAGTCCTTTTCTGCCAGCAGATTCAGTCTTGTTTTACTCCCATTCACATACAAAGTATGAGGGCAACTCATGTCTGTTACTAGCAAGTGCAGTGCATTGGATCTGACAGAACTTACTGTTCTTATCACTATTCTGAGCAGAATTTAGAGACAAGTCCCGTGAGCCTCTAGAAAACACAGTTCTTTTCATCTGAGCTGGCTCATGTTCCAGTCTCATTGGGAAATACAGAAAAAAAAAGTACCTTTTTCTTCAGAACAAAGTGTGTTTTTTGTAAGGGAACACACTGCTGTATTCACATTCATAAACGCAATTCACACAGAGGTTGCCTTTTGTCCTACAAACAACAGTGTTTTTCTGGTAAACAGGCTAACTCTTGTTCTAGTCCCCTTCACATACAGTGTGAAGACATCTTGCGTCTGTTACTAACAAGTGCAGTGCACTGGATCTGACAGAACTTACTGTTCTTATCACTTTCCAGAGCAGAGTTGAAAGACAAGTCGCCTGAATCTCTAGAAAACACAGTTCATTTTATATGAGCTGGCTCACTGTTCTAGTACCTTTGGAAAATACAGCAAAAGAGAAGTGCCTCTTTCTTCAGAACCAAGTGTGTTTCTTGTAAAGGAACTCACTGTTGTATTCACAATCATTAACACAATTCACACAGAAGTTGCCACTTGTCCTATAAATATCTGTTTTTGTGGTAAGCCCACTCACTCTTGTTCTACTCCCATACACATACACAGTGTTACGACAACTCGTGTCTGTTACTAGCAAGTTCTGTGCATTGGATCTGAGAGAACTGTCTGTTCTTAACACATTCTTGAGCACAGTTGAAAGACTAGTCACCTGAGTCTCCAGAAAACACAATTCTTTTTATCTGAGCTAGCTCACTGTTCTAGTCCCATTAACAATACAGTAAAAGTTGAAGTGCTTCTCTCTCTTGAAAAAGTGTGTTTCTTGTAAGGGAACTCACTGCATTATTCACATTCATAAATGCAATTCCAACGGAAGTTGCCTCTTGATGTAGAAACAACAGTCCTTTTCTGGTAAGCAGACTCACTCTTGTTCTACTCCCATTCGCGTATGCAGTGTGAAGACAACTTGTGCCTGTTACTAGCAAGTGCAGTGCATTGGAAGAGAGAACTCACTATTCTTATCACTTTCCTGAGCAGAGTTGAAAAACAAGTTGCCTTAATCTCTAGAAAAGAGAGCTTTTTCATCTGAGATAGATCATTGTTGTATTCCCATTGGGAAACACAGTAAAATCAAAAGAGACACTTTCTTCAGAACAAAATGTTTTTCTTGTAAGGAAACTCACTGCTGTATTCACATTCATAAAGGCAATTTAAACAGAGGTTGCCTTTGTCCTTCAAGCAACAGTACTATAGACACTCACTCTTTTTCAACTCCCATTCACATACACAGTGTGAAGACATCTTTAATCTGTTACTAGAAAGTACAGTGCATTGGATCTGAGAGAACTTACTGTCCTTTTCACTTTTCCTAGCAGAGTTGAAAGACAAGAGGCCTGAGTCTCTAGAAAACAAGGTTCTCTTCATCTGGTTTAGATGACTGTTCAAGCCCATTGAGAAATACAGTAAAATTAGAAGTGCCTCTATCTTAAGAACAAATTATGTTTCTTGTAAAGGAACTCAGTCATGTATTCACATTCATAAATGCAATTCAAACAGAGGTTGCTTCTTGTCCTACAAACAAGAGTGTTTTTCAGCGAAGCAGAATCATACTGTTCTACTGCCATTCATATACACAGTGTGAATACAACTCGTGTCTGTTACTAGCAAGTGCAGTGCATTGGATCTGACAGAACATACTGTTCTTATCACATTTCTGTGCAGAGTTGAAGACAAGACGTCTGAGTCTCTGGAAAACAGAGTAATTTTCATCTGAAATGGCCCACTGTTCAAATCCCTTTGGGAAATACAGTAAAAAGAAGAGTGCTTCTTTCTTTAGAACAAAGTCTGATTCTTATAAGGGAATGCACTGCTGTATTATATTCATAAACTCAACTCAATCAGAGGTTTCCTCTTGTCCTACAAACAATAGTGCTTTTCTGGTAGGCATACTCACTCTTGTTCTACGCCCATTCGCATACACAGTGTGAAGACAACTTGTGCCTGTTACTAGCAAGTGCAGTGCATTGGACCTGAGAGAACTCACTATTCTTATCACTTTCCTGAGCAGAGTTGAAAAACAAGTCACCTTAATCTCTAGAAAACACAGTGTTTTTTCATCTGAGATCAATCATTGTTGTGGTCCCATTGGGAAACACAGTAAAATGAAAAGAGACACTTTCTTCAGAACAAAGTGTGTTTCTTGTAAAGGAAACTCGCTGCTGTACTCACATTCATAAAGGCAACTTAAACAGAGGTTGCCTTTGTCCTTCAAGCAACAGTGCTTTTCTGCTAAGGAGACTCACTCTTTTTCAACTCCCATTCACATACACAGTGTGAAGACATCTTTCATCTGTTACTAGAAAGTGCAGTGCATTGGATCTGAGAGAACTTACTGTTCTTGTCACTTTTCCTAGCAGAGTTGAAAGACAAGAGGCCTGGGTCTCTAGAAAACAAGGTTCTCTTCATCTGGTTTAGATGACTGTTCTAGCCCATTGAGAAATACAGTAAAAATAGAAGTGCGTGTATCTTAAGAACAAATTATGTTTCTTGTAAGGGAACTTACTCCTATATTCACATTCATAAATGCAATTCAAACAGAGGTTGCTTCTTGTCCTACAAACAAGAGTGTTTTTCAGCGAAGCAGAATCACACTGTTCTACTCCCATTCACATACACAGTGAGAATACAACTCACATCTGTTACTAGTAAGTGCAGTGCATTGGATCTGACAGAACTTACTGTTCTTATCAATTTCCAGAGCCGAGTTGAAAGAAAGTCGACTGAATCTCTAGAAAACAAACTTCTTTTCATCTCTTTTCACTCAGTGTTCTAGCCCATCGGGAAATACAGTAAAAACAGAAGTGCCTCTATCTTAAGAACAAAGTGTGTCTCTTTAAGGGAACTGACTCCTGTATTCATATTCATAAACCAAATTCAAACAGAGATTGTTTCTTGTCCTACAAACTACATTGCTTTTCAGGGAAACAGACTCACCCTTGTTCTACTCCCATTCACATACACAGTGTGAAGACAACTTGCGTCTGTTAGTAGCAAGTGCAGTGCATGGATCTGACAGAACTTACTGTTGTTATCACTTTCCTGAGCAGAGTTGAAAGACAAGTCACCTGAGTCTCTAGAAAACAGAGTTTTTTTCATATGTTTTAGCTCACTGTTTTAGCCCATTGGGAAATACAGTAAAAATAAGTGCCTCTATCTTAAGAGCAAAGTGTGTTTCTTGTAAGGGAACTCAGTCCTGTATTCACATTCATAAATGCAATTCAAACAGAGGTTTCCTCTTGTCCTACAAACAAGAGTGCTTTTCTGGTAAGCAGACTCACACTTGTCTACTCTCATTCACATACACAGTGTGAAGACAACTCCCGTCTGTTACTAGCTAGTGCAGTGCATTGGGTCTGACAGAACTTACTGTTCTTATCACTTTCCAGACCAGAGTTGAAAGACAAGTTGCCTGAGTCTCTAGAAAACAGTTCTTTTCATTTGGTTTAGCTCACTCTTCTAGCCCATTGGGAAATACAGTAAAAATAGAAGTGCTTCTCTCTGAAAACTAAGTGTGTTTCTTATAACTGAACTCACTCCTGTATTCACAATCATAAATGCAATTCAAACTGAGGTTGCCTCTTGTCCTACAAATAGGAGTGCTTTTCTGGGAAGCAGACTCATAGTTGTTCTACTCCCATTCACATACACAGTGTGAAGACAACCTGCATCTGTTAATGGCAAGTGCAGTGCATTGGATCTGAGAAATATTAGAGTTCTGATCTCTTTCCTGAGCAGAGTTGAAATACAAGTCTCCTGAGTCCCTAGAAATACATTTATTTTCATCTGAACTGGCTCACAGTTCTAGTCCCATTGGGAAATACAGTAAAAAGAAAAGTGCTTCTCCTCAGAACAAAATGTGTTTCTTGTAATGGAACTCACTGCTGGATTCACATTCATAAATGCAATTCAAACAAAGGTTGCTCCTTGTCCAACAATCAACTGTGCGTTTCTGGTAAACATACTCATTCTTGTTCTCCCGTTCACATACACAGTGTGAAGACAACTCGCATTGGTTACTGGCAAGTGCACTGCATTAGATCTGACAGAACTTACTGTTCTTATCAGTGTGCTGAGCAAAGTTGAAAGGCAAGTTTAATGAGTCTCTAGAAAACTTTTTTCTTTCATTTGAGCTGGCTCTTGGTCTATTCCCATTGGGAAGTACAGTAAAAAGAGAAGTGCATTTTTCTTTAGAACAAAGTGTGTTTCTTCTAAGGGAACACACTGCTGTATTCACGTTCATAAACGCAATTCACACAGAGTTTGCTTCTAGTCCTACAAACAACAGTATTTGTCTGGTAAACAGACTCACTCTTGTTCTACTCCCATTCAAACACAGTGTGAAGACATCTTGCATCTGTTACTAGTAAGTGCAGTGCATTGGATCTGAGAGAATTTCCTGTTCTTATCACTTTCCTGAGCAGAGATTAAAGACTAGTCGCCTAAGTCTCTAGATAACACATTTCTTTTCATCTGAGCTTGCTCATATTCTAGTCATATTGGGAAATACAGTAAAAAAAGAAGTGCTTCTTCTTCAGAACAAAGTGTTTTTCTTGTAAGGGAATTCCCTGCTGTATTCACATTCATAAACACAATTCACACAGATGATGCCTCTTTTCCTATAACCAGGAGTGGTTTTCTGTTAAGTAGACTCACTCTGTACTACTCCCATTCACATTCACATATTGAAGACATCTCGTGTCTGATACTAGCAAGTGCAGTGCATTGGATCTGAGAGAACTTTCTGTTTTTATCACTTTCCAGAGCAGAGTTGAAAAACAAGTCACCTTATTCTCTAGAAAATACAGTTCTTTTCATCTAAGCTAGCTCACTGTTCTAGTCCCATTGGAAAATCCAGTAAAAAGAGAAGTGCCTCTTTCTTCGGAACAAAGTGTGTTCTTGTAAGGGACCTCACTTCTGTATTCACGTTCATAAACACAATTCACACAGATGTTGCCTCTTTTCCTAGAAACATTAGTGCTTTTCTGGTAAACAGACTCACTCTTGTTCTACTCCCATTCACACACATGGTGTGAAGACATCTCACGCCTATTACTAGCAAGTGCAATGCATTGGATCTTAGAACTTACTGTTCTTATCACTTTCCTGAGCAGAGTTGAATGACAAGTCACCTGAGTCTCTAGATACAGTTCTTTTCATCTGAGCTAGTTCACTGTTCTAGTCATATTGGGAAATACAGTAAAAAGAGACGTGCCTCTTCTTCAGATCAAAGGTAATTGGGGGACATTATTAAGGCAACTCACCGTAGTTTAGAGGTTTATTTTGGGATTTAGGGCAACTTACAGCAAGTAAAGTTGTTGGTCACTGGGTCCAGGAGAGGTGAAGTGCAGTCCAGTGGTGTTCTCTGGAGAATTCTGCTTGGCCCACCCTCCAAAGTCCAGGATCCAGGAACCAAGAGCGCCTGCATGGATGGATCTCTGGTCTTAAAGGCTCTTGT
>LZPO01087472.1:0-14555 GCA_001675575.1 Neotoma lepida | reverse complement strand
TAACATCACAATACTCCATTATGACATCACAATATCGATTATGACATCACATTGCTCTATTATGACATGACAATATTTCATTGTAATGTCACAATGAACTATTATGACATTACAATACTCCATAATGATATTACAATGTTCTATTTTAACATTCAAATACTCCATTGTAACATCACAATACTCCAGTTTGACATCCCAATGCTCTACTATGACAACTCAATATTCAATTATGATATCACAAGGCACTTATGACATCACAATACTCCATAATTACATCACAATGGAATATTATGACATCACAACACTCTATTATGACATCACACTCTGCAATATGAGCTTTCAATGTTGTTTTATGACATCACTATCCTCCATTATGACATGAAATGGTTTATTATGACACCACTATGCACCAATATGACATCACATGAACTATTATGACAACAAAATGCTCCATTATGACATCATAGTACCCATTAAGAGGTCACAATGGTTTATAGTGATATCACAATGGTCCATTTTAACATCACAATACCTATTATGAGGTCACAATAGACTCTTATGACATTGCAATACTCCATTATGACATCACAATGTCTATTATGACATCACAATACTCCATTATAACATCATAATGGACTATTATTACATCACAATACTCCATTTTGACATCACAATGCTCCATTATGACATCACAATATTCCTATATGATGTCAGAATGGACTATTATGACATCACAATGCTCTATTATGACATCATAATACTCAATATGAGGTCACAATGGACTATTATGACATCACAATGCTCCATGATGACATACAATGCTCTACTTTGACACCACAATACTCCATATGACACCTCAATTGACTATATGACATACCAATACTCCATTATGACATCACAAAACCCATTATGAGGTCACCATTTACTATTATGACATCCCAATGCTCCATTATGCCATACAAATACCCATCATGAGGTCACAATGGACTATTATAATATCACAATACTTCATTATGACATCACAATGCTCTATTTTGATAACTCAATACTCCAATATGATGTCACTATGGCCTATTATGTCATCACAATGCTCCATTATGACATTACAATGCCCATTATGAGGTCACCATGGACTAGTATGAAATGCTCCGTTTTCACACCACAATACCCATTATGAGGTCACAATGGAATATTATGACATCACAATATTTCATTATGACATCACAATACCCATTAAGAGGTCACAATGGACTATTATAATATTACAATGCTCCATTATGACATCACAATACCCATTATGAGGTCAAAATGGACTATGATGATATCACATTACTCCATTATGACATCACAATGCTCTATTATGACATCACAATACTCCAATATGACAACAGAGTGGACTATTTGACCTCACAATGCTCCATTATGCCATACCAATACCCAACATGAGGTCACAATGGCCTATTATGTCATCACAGTGCTCCATTATGACATCACAATACCCATTATGAGGTCACCCTGGACTAGTATGAAGTCACAATGCTCCATTTTCACACTACAATCCCCATTATGAGGTCACAATGTACTATTATGACATCACAATATTCCATTATGACATCACAATACCCATTAAGAGAACAGAATGGACTATTATGACATCACAATGCTCCATTATCATATCACAATACCCATTATGAGGTCCCCATGAACTAGTATGAAATCACAATTCTCCATTTTGACACCACATTACCCATTATGAGGTCACAATGTACTATTATGTCATCACAATATTCCATTATTACATCACAATGCTCTATTATTACATCACAATAATCTAATATGATGTCACAATAGACTAATATGACATCACAGTGATCCATTATGACATCACAATGATCTATTATGACATCACAATGCTCCATTATGACATCTCTATGCTCTACTATGACATCATAATGCTCAACTGATACACAGTGCTCTATTACACCATAACTCTCTCCTATGACACCACAAAGCTCTATTATGATATGAAAATGCTCTATTATGAAATCACAATGTGCCACTTGACTTCACACTGCACAACTATGACTTCATAATGCACTTGTATGACATCACAATGCTCAAATATGACATCACAGTGCTCAACTATGACATCATAATGCATATATGGCATCACTTTTCTCTATAATATCCCAATGCTCTGCTATGACATCACAATGGTATACTAAGACATCACAATGTTCTATTATGTCACAATATTCCATTTTTGAATTCAATCCCTAACTCTAACCCTAACCCTGCCCAACCCTAATGCCCTCTAATCCTGACCCTGATTCTGACCTTGAGCCTGTCCCTGACCCTTAACCCCTAACCATAACCCTAAATCTAATCCTGACCTAACCCTAACCCTAACACTGACCCTAATCCTAACCCTAACCCTCTAACCCTAACACTAACCCTAACCCTAACCCTCTAACCCTAACCCCGAACCTGAACCTGACCCTGACAGTGACCCTGATCCTGACCCTGACCCTGACTCCAAACCCTAACCCCTAACCCTAACCTTTACCCTAAATCCCCTGGCCCTGACCCTGATCCCTGACCCCGACACCTGACCCCTGACACCTGACCCTGACCTTCTAACCCTGACCCTGACCCTAGCCCCCAACCCTAACCTTAAACCTAAACCTAACCCTATTCCCCTAACCCCCTAGCCCTGACCCCTGACCCCTGACTCCTGACTCTGTCCCTGACCCTAAATTACTCTGACACTGACCATCTGAGCCCTGACTCCATGACCTTCTCCATGACCCTGTAACCCTCTAACCCTAACCCTAAATCCTGATCCTGACATTGAGTTCCCCTGACCTTGACTCTAACCTACCTACAGCTCTGAAGAGAAATGTACCCTGACTGTCAGAAAAAGTCAGGCTATGGCTACAGCTGTGAAGGGAAGTTATCCTGGATACTTACCACTTTGAGAAGAAAGGAAACTTTATTGTTGGGAACTCACGCTATACATGAAGCTGTGTTCCAATGATGGATGGTCTCCCCGCAAGATGTAGCAATCTTGCTCCTCTCTGAGAGAGAGCCATTACAGCTGGGCTCCACTCCACTATACTGAGAGTTTCTCTGCAGAGATATCTGTTGCTGCTCTGCTCCACTCCCCTACAGGAGTTTCCCAGCAGAGGTGTCCATTGCTTCTCAGCTCAACTCCACTAGGAGTTTCTGATCTGCTTCAGGAAAAGGTCTTCACCTAAAACTCATTCAAGAGATTTATTTGGGAGGGAGGAATCCAGGAGAGTGGCTCTGTCAGGGTGGAAAAGGGTACCTGTCCACTGAACAAGCACGGGGCTTCTTAAGGGTGAAATTTTTGCAGGGAGATTTTCAGGGTGGGAACTGGTCAGGCTCAGAGATTGGTTTGATTTTGCTATGGGCTGCAAGAATATATTATAAGAACTCAGCTGGTTATAGCAAAGCCACTACCTATAGGGATCAAGGAATTCCTTCAGAGGAAGCCAAATTCCAGGGAGTATTTGGTGCTATTTGGCTTGTTATATATCAGCTGTTTTCTGCTATGAATATCATGTGTACCTTCATAGCTTTCCCAANTGATTTTTTCCTAAGAATTGCTACAGTGTGGGCTGATCACTCTTTAGACATTTACTCCTGAGGTATTTGGAAAGCAAAGCTACTTAAGGAAAGATATCTTCCCTCAGGCCAATCCCTTTCTCCTTTTAGCACTAGAATCAGATATCTCCCTTAGCCACATTCCAGGACTAACAGAAATAACAGTCCAGACCACCACATAATAAAATTCCTGAATTAATGTAAATTCCTCACAGAGACACTGCCTAGGTCAGGTGGACCCTAAGTAATAGCTTTGCACAATTTAGCTCAGACCCTCCTTTTCACAACCTTACTAACTTTGTAGACTCCCTAACTTAATTAACCACTTGTAGGAATGTAGATTGAGCACATAAATTCCCCTTTTGATATACTAACATATATTAGCCCTCAGCTGACCTCCTCCTTTAATCACTCCATTTTCAGGTTGTAAAAGAAAGCCTGATGGAGTCACTGCCTGAGGAAACACTTACCTGCCTTTATGACCTTGCAGGAATTCAGGTATAGCAGATGTGCTAATTAAGCTTAACTTTCTCCTCTCCAAAGTCTTATCTCTAGTTTTAGATCCACCCTTAACAATTAATTCAGAACTATGGGGTTCCAACTTACAGGTACATCTAGCTGTTGCCTAGCCAAGTTGCTTAGCAACTGAACACACCCATNAGAAATGGCAGGAGTAGAGATATCTCAGAGAGATAAGGGTCATAGGGATAAAAAGGCAGTTTTATTCTCAAGAAGAGAAAACAGAAGAGGACAGGAGAACAAAGAGGAGACAGAGAAAAGAAGATAGAATGGAAGAACTCAATGGGTAAGAGCTGGAGAGGAATGAACTGAGATGGGGAAGAACTAGATTGAGGGGCTAGAAGAGAGTACTAGAGGAATGAGATGGAAGGTGTAGGAGAGCAAGATGGGGAAGAATAGATGAGGTGGAAGGGGATGGGAGAGGAGCTAACATGGGAAGGAACTAGATGGATGAGGACCTAGATGGGGTAAAGAGAGCAGAATAGAATCTGTGTAGAGAGAGAACTTAAAAGAATAAAGTGTATGGATTGAAGAGTTTTGTGTATGTAGATTCATTTCCTTGTTCAAAAATTAAATTATCAGCTGGTTGTAGATTATTCCTGGACCCTGGGAGGGGAATATTGAGGGGCTGGATCCCCTAGTCCCCCTTAGGATTTAGTGCTCATGGATTGGTGGGTTTTGAGATCAGGTACTAGTTGGTTGGCTTTGTGGTCAGTTGGTCAAGGGTACAATGTTTCTTTGTTCTGGTTTCAGGGTTCTCTTACTGGCTCTGGATTCAAGGACAAAGTGTGTTTCGTTGGCTCAGGTTACAGGGTCAGGGTGTGTTTCCATGGCTCCACTTTCATGGCCAAAGTGTGTGTCTTTCACTGGCTCTGCTTTCTCAGGGTCAGTGTCAGGGTAAGATTCAGGATCAGGGTCAGAGTTTAGGGTCAGGATCGGAGTCGGGGTCGGGGTCAGGGTCAAGGTGTGCTTCTTTGGCTCTGGTTTCAGGGTCAAGGTGTGTTTCCTTGGCTCCAGTTTCAGGGCCAAAGGTTGTACCTTTAACTGACTCTGGTTTCTCAAGGTTAGGGTCAGGGTCAGAGTTTAGGGTCAGGGTCGGAGTCAGGTTTGGGGTTAGGGTCAGTGTGTGTTTCCTTGATTCCACTTTCAGGGCCAAAACATGTGTCTTTTACTGGCTCTGTTTTCTCAGGGTCAGGAGAAGTGTTAGAGTTTTGGGTCAGGGTAAGGGTCGGGTTCAGTGTCGGGGTCTGGGTCAAGGGCAGGGTGTGTTTCCTTGGCACCAGTTACAGGGCTAAACGTGTGTCTTTCACTGCCACTGGTTTCTCAAAGTGAAGGTAAGGGTCAGAGTTTAGGGTCAGGGTCAGGGTCGGGGTCAGGGTCAGGGTGTGCTTCTTTGGCTCTGGTTTTAGGGTCAGTGTGTATTTCCTTGGTTCCACTTTCAGGGCCAAAGTGTCTGTCTTTCATTGGCTCTGGTTTCTTAGGGTCAGGGTCAGTTTGGGGTCAGGGTTAGGGTCAGGGTCAGGATCAGAGTATGTTTCTTTGGCTCAGGTTTCAGGGTCAGGGTGTGTTTTCTTGGCTCCAGTTTCAGGGCCAAAGTGTGTGACGTTCACTGGAGATGGATTCTCAAGTTTAAGGTCAGGGTCAGAGTTTAGGGTCAGGGTCAATGTCAGGGTCAGGGTCAGGGTCAGTGTGTGTATCCCTGGTTCCACTTTCAGCACCAAAATGTGTGTCTTTCATTGGCTCTGCTCTCTCAGGGTCAGAGTTTGGGTTAAGGGTTGGGGTCACGGTCAGGATGTGTTTCCATGGCTCCACTTTCATGTTCAAAGTGTGTGTCTTTCACTGGCTTTGGTTTCTCAAGTTGAGGGTCAAGGTGGTTTGAGATAGGGATCAGTGTCAGAGTTGTGGTCGGGGTTGGGATCAGGGTCAGGATGTGCTTCTTTGGCTCCAGTTTCAGGGCCAAAAATATATGTCTTTCACTGGCTTTGGTTTCTCAAGGTCAGGGTCAGAGTTTGGGGTCAGGGTTGGGGTTAAGGTCAGGGTCAGGGTCAGGGTGTCTTTATTTGGCTCAGGCTTCAGGGTCAGGGTGTTTTTCTTTGGCTCCAGTTTCAAGATCAAAGTGTATGTCTTTCATTGGCTCTGGTTCCTCAAGGTCAGGGTCAGGGTCAAAGTTTGGGATCGGGATTGGGTTCAGGATGGTGATTGGGGTTGGGGTCAGGGTCAGGGTCAGGCTGTGTTTCTTTGGCTCAGGTTTCAGGGCCAGGGTGTTTTTCTTTGGCTCCAGTTTCAGGATCAAAGTGTATGTCTTTCATTGGCTCTGGTTTCTCAGTGTCAGAGTCAGAATCAGGGTCAGAGTTTTGGGTGGGGGTCACGGTCAGGGTCAGGGTTGGGTTGAGGGTTGGGTTCAGGGTCAGGGTGTGCTTCTTTGGCTCTGGTTTCAGGGTCAGTGTGTGTTTCCTTTGTTCCACTTTCAGGGCCAAAGTGTATGTCTTTCACTGGCTCTGGTTTCTCAAGTTTAGGGTCAGGGTCAGAGTTTAGGGTCGGGGTCAGGGTCAGGATCAGGTTTGGGGTGGGGGTCCGGGTCAGGGTCACTGTAAGGATGTGTTTCTTTTGCTCAGGATTCAGGGTCAGGGTGTGTTTCTTTGGCTCCTGTTTCAGGGCCAAAATGTGTGTTTTTCTTTGGCTTGATAGACCCCAGACCCAGGGTGCTATCCTCTCGGGTGGGCACCCCAAGAACCCAGACTCCAGTCCAGTTGATGCAAGCAGCAAGAGGGTTTATTCCAGCAACGTTTGTACAAACGGGCCTCTGCTCTGGCAAGTGAGAGAAGCCCNGAGCAGCAGTTGCACACACTTTTTAAAGGCAAAAACCACAAAATTATCATAAAATTACANTTTCCATAGTTATTTCATTTTGATTGGCTCATGTCTAGGGCTTTCACAGCTTAATCATAGGGTGAATGCTTGTCATTGATTTTCATTGGCTGCCCTCAGGTAGGGGCGTATTGTTTTAAACAATCACTATGGAGACTAAGGTTGGGGAAACAATCACTATGGGAGGCTAAGGTTGGGGAAACAATCACTATGGGGACTAAGGTTGGGGCATCGGTTGCCTAGGAAATCAGAGTTGGAACATTCCATGATCGAATAATCATCATTGTTCCCTGGCCAGGCAATTTTTGTTTCCTGGAGTCCAGACCATCTCGCTCCAGTAACCCAATTTCAATAACCTGGGGCTCATGACAGGTTCCAGTAACTCAAGAGCGTGGGTCTAAACTGGAGGGTCTCCAAGTCTCCTTTTTCTAGGTGAGAGCATTGTATTTCTATGATCAACATATATTTGTCTTTAGGCTATGTTATAAAGGCAGTGCAAAATTTCCGAGAGCTTCCAGGGAGTTGCTGCACCGGGGTGTGGGCCAAAAGTTACGGTTGAGCAGTGTCTCTCAATCAGTCATTGTGACTGTGGCTTGGCCTTTCTATTCTTTAATTCTTTGTTTCTGAAAATTAACTTTAGTTCCTTGTTCCTAAAAGGGGCTTAGGTCTGAAAGGCTCAAAATCAGGGTCTTTCTCGAAATCAGGGTCTTTCAGGCTCTGGTTTCTCACAGTCTGGGTCAGGGTCAGTATCACGATCAGGGTCAGAGTTTAGGGTTGGGGTCACGGTCAGGATGTGCTTCTTTGGCTCTGGTTTCAGGGTCAGGGTCAGGGTCAGAGTTTGGGGTCGTGGTTGGGGTCAAGTTGGGGCTGGGGTTAGGATCAGGGTCAGGGTGTGTTTCATTGGCTCAGGTTTTGGGGTCAGGGTGTGTTTCCTTGGCTCCAGTTTCAGGGCCAAAGTGTGTCTTTCACTGGCACTTGTTTATCAAGTTTAGGGGCAGGGTGAGAGTTTAGGGTCAGGGTCAGGATCGGGATCAGTATCGGGGTCATGGTCAGGGTCAGGTTCAGGGTGGGGGTCTAGGTCAGGGTCACTGTCAGGGTGTGTTTCTTTTGCTCAGGATTCAGGGTCAGGGTGTGTTTCTTTGGTTCCTGTTTCAGGGCCAAAGTGTGTGTCTTTCTTTGGCTCTGGTTTCTCACAGTCCATGTCAGGGTCAGCATCAAGATAAACGTCAGAGTTTAGGGTTGGGGTCAGGGTCAGGGTGTGCTTCTTCGGCTCTGGTTTCAGGGTCAGGGTCAGGGTCAGGGTCAGAATTTGGTGTCGTGGTCGGGGTCAAGTTGTGGTTGGGGTCAGGATCAGGGTCAGGGTGTGTTTCTTTGGCTCAGGTTTCAGGGTCAGGATGTATTTCCTTGGCCCAGTTTCAGGGCCAAAGTGTGTGTCTTTCACTGGCTCTGGTTTCTCGGGGTCATGATTAGGGTCAGAATTTATGGTTGGGGTCAGGGTTGGGGTCAGGTCAGGGTGTGTTTCCTTCACTCCAGGTTCAGGGGCAAAGTGTGTGTTTCACTGGTCCTGGTTTCTCAAGGTTAGGATCAGGGTCAGAGTTTGGTATCAGGGCAGGGCTCAGGGTTGTGGTCGTGTTTGGGGTCAGGGTCAGGGTGTGTTGCCTTGCCTCCAGTTTCAGGGCCAAAGTGTGTGTCTTTCACTGGCCCTGGCTTCTCATGATCAAGGTCAGGATCAGAGTTTTGGGTTGGGGTCAGGGTCGGGGTCAGAATTTGTTTCCTTGGCACCAGTTTCAGGGCCAAAGTATGTGTCTTTCACTGGCACTGGTTTCTCAAGGTTAGAGTCAGGGTCAGAGTTTAGGGTCTGGGTCAGGGTCAGGGTCAGCGTGTGCTTCTTTGGCTCTGGTTTCAGAGTAAGGGTGTGTTTTCTTGGCTCCAGTTCAGGGCCAAAGTGTGTGTCTTTCACTGGCTCTGGTTTCTCAGGGTCAGGGTCAGAATTGAGGTCAGAGTTGGTGTTTGGGGTCAGCATCAGGGGCAGAGTTGGGATGAGGGTCAGGGCCAGGGTGTGTTTCTTTGGTTCTGGTTTTAGAGTCAGGGTGAGTTTCCTTGGCTCCAGATTCAAGGCTAAAATGTGTGTCTTTCACTTCCTCTGGTTTTTCAGGGTCAGGGACAGTGTCAGGATCAGGGTCAGAGTTTAAGGTGGGGTTGAAGTTAGGGTTGGGGTCAGTGTCGAGGTTGGGTTCAGTCTGGGTCAAAGTCATGCTAGGGTGTGTTCCTTTGGCTCAGGTTTCAGAGTCAGGCTGTGTTTCTTTGGCTCCAGTTTCAGGGACAAAGGGTGTGTCTTTCACTGGCTCTGGTTTCTCACAGTCAGGGTCAGGGTCAGAGTTTAGGGTCAGAGTCAGGGTCAGGGTCAAGGTCAGGGTCAGGGTGTGTTTCTTTGGCTGGCTCTCTTGCCTTACACATAGAGCTTCATAAAGTCATAAATTCCTTTCTTTCCTTGAGTTAGCTGGTGCAAACAATATAAAAAAGTACATCATAATATTTGAACAGATTGTTGACACTGTCAATTTTTTTCTGCAGAATAAATACTGTTCTAACTGATTCTAAGTGTGTTGGCTAAAGATCTTACCAAATACTTTATAAGAAGCTCTCAGTATCTTTTTCAGGTACTCAAGACTATTGTGTTATGCAAAGGCTTTAACAGATTGATTACACACTGAAAGTTTTACGCCTGTATAAAGTGCAAAACTTTACCACACTGACTACATTTACAGGGTTCCACTGCAGTTTGATTTTTTTCTCATGATTTTGAAGACTACCCATANACGCAAAGCCTTTACCAACCTGATTACATTCATAGGGTTTCTCTCCAGAATTTGTTATTTGATGCATTTGAAGATGATTTTCACATGCAAAGGCTTTAACACACTGATTACTTTCATAGGGTTTCTATCCACTTCTTTTTTTATGCCTGCAAGGATAATTGGCACATGTAAAAGCATTACCTCATTCAATACACTGTTGAATCTTTCTATCTGTATGAATTAATTTTACAAATTGTTCTATTTGTAAAGAGGAATCAGATCTTAAGGTTTTATCACTATGTTTACACTCATGTTGTTCCCCTTCTTTAAGGGTTGTTTTGCATCTTTGAAGATACCTGTGATGGTAAGAGCTTTTATTACATGGTTCACATTTACAGAATCTTTTTCTATATGAGCTTTTTCACATATTTGAAGAGAACTGGAAAAACTCACAGATTTACCACCCTTATTGTATTCATAAATTTTCCTATACTGGGAGTTGGCATGGCCATATCTGATGGGAATGGCAAAAGTCATAAAGCCAGCACAGCTGGTTGAGAAAGATCCAGCAAAGCTCAGTAATATGATCGCTGCTGTACCACCTTTGATTTTCATCTCCCTCTGTTGCATACTTGTGAGACTTTTAATATTTGTACAATTTGGGCATATTTCATTGATAGAAAATATCTTATAGATCATTTATAACTTCTCCCAGGAATGCTGCATTTAAGCTTCCCCAGGACAGTCCTGAACACACTATCCCCCACCCCTCCTGCTTCCAAGGAGATAGCCTTACATACTTGAAAGTCTTCCTTATGCCTCAACAGTTGTGACACACGTAAAGAAGACAGAGGTCTCTTTCTGAAGCTATGAGACATTCTTGAAACATCTGTCCCTGTACTTATGCAGGAAGAAGATATTCAAAACAAAGTAAACTCAAAAGGGTCAACAGGATTCAGTGGGCTACAGGAATTGGCCACAGTTTAGATTGCAAGATTCTTCTGGCTATACACTTGGGCAATTATGTGGCACATACAGCCACAAAGTAAGATTAGCTGAAGTTATCTCTGCCTTATACAGAGACTTATATTGATGAGCAAATAATGGAATAGAAAGATAATATAAGAATAAAATGTCAGGATCTCCCTTTCTTAGAAAAAACTTAGCGCATACAGAGTCACTGTGGTGTCATATGACCAAGGAACAACAGAATGCCAGGATTAAGCATATAGAAAAATCTATAAAGACATAAAATATAAATACTGTATTATGCCAGAATTTGAATAATAACTGCAGCAGCTGTTGCCTGAGGATTTTTCTTGGGCACTCTGACCAAGAGTTAATAATATTACGCTGCTTGGAAATGGCAATGTGCCTGGTCTGGCTTGGAAATTTTATTTTGCTCTAGTGTCCTTGAATCAACCAGTGCTATCAGCCTGAGAATGGGCTGACATATACCTCTAGATGCTTAAGAATTGGGTTATGGGATTAATTAGTAAAAATGATAACTGTTTATCAATGATATCAAAAGTTGACAGAAATGATTGGAAAAGATAACTCTGTTTATCAATGATGACTAAAAGATGTGGAAGAGGAAATGGGTTGTGTATAAATGAGGCCAGTGAGAGATACAGGTTGTCAGGTTAGGACAAGCCATATCAAGATGCACTTCCTCTCTGTCCATCTCTCCTAAACCAAAACTAAGAAGTGTCCCATATCTGCTTTCTCCCATTGCCATTCTTGCATCCACCCATCTTCAGACCCTGCCCTCATCCAGAGGTGGACTTCAGCAGTGAGTCATACTATATTTGCTAAGTAAACTAGCAAAAGCAGAAGTATTTACACAGTCCTAGTGTCACAGCCCATGATATGAATACAGCAGATGGCAATTAATAATTCAGGTTGACCCACCAGATGAATAATTCTCTGATGGGGAGCCCCACTTGACAAACAGAGACCATGGGATTACAGACTGTGAATGACTGGTTGCTTCTGTCTGTAATTTTTTTCAATGCCACTACATTTCTTCCCTAAAAACAGCTATGGATATTTTCCACATTGCTTGTGTGTTTATCTCGTGTATATATTCCATCTACTGGGCAAACATATCTGTGAATGGTCAGAAAGATGATCTATTCTTAAGCTNTACAATTTTGATGAATAGAAATAATACTAGGATATTGTTCATAACTCAGACGACATAGGAAAATATTCTCAGCTACAAAGACAGCTTTTTACATGTTTAGCTAATTTTAGGCCTCAGAGCAAATCCAAAATAGACTAGTTGTCCCTGAATATGAATTGCACAAGGACAAGTGCCCAGGTGTCTATTGTTGTACCAAGGTTAGACAAGGAACAATTTCAATGCCAGTTTTTCATTTCCAAAAGCCTGGCAGAGAACATCAAGACGCAACGCCCTGTACAAATCTTCTCAGCAATTGACTTTGTGCATGTACTCATAATCTCAGTTTATGATACAAGACTGAAGGTTCAACCAACTAACTGTTTAGGTCCAGTATTTCAATGTCATTCTCTGTCAGGGAACGCTGACCACTTAAAGCTACATATCTGCTTAATCACTGGCTGGTCAGCATGATATCCCTGACATNAGAGAAACTATGATTTTATCATGTGTTATCAAAATGGCTTGGAACCTGAATATGTAAGTAATATATTATCCAGAGTTTTGTGGTTGAAGGAGATGTGTGTAGAGAGAGCTGTGTAAAGAGATGAGTAGCTATTTAGAATAGAGAGCTGTGTAGAGAGATGGAGCAGTAACTATGTAGGAAAAGATATGTAGAAAAGAGATATAACTGTTTATAAAGAAGTGTGGCTTTGCAGAAGAGAGATGTAGCAATGTGAAAAGGGATGTAACTGTGTATAGACATGTGTGTTTATGTAATAGAGAGATGCAGCTGCATAGAGTTGTGTGGCTGGGTAGAAGAGAGATGTAGTGTGTAGAGAGATATTTAGCTGTGTGGAGTCAGAGAGGATTTCTTTTTGGAATTAAAGATGTGATAATAAAGTTACCATCAGAACACATGTGCTTTCTTCCTAATATCCCTCAGATTAACAAAATCTGAGATAACAAAACATTCGTGGAAGTTTTTTGCATACCCCGAGGCTGCCTGGAGGCTGGCACTCCAGGCAGTGATATCCTAGTACTCATAGGGCTTTTCTGCAGTGAGTTTGTTGGTGTAATAACAATGAAGCTGGAAAACCAATTACTTGTGTGCTTGAATAAAATTCAACAAGTATACTCAACATGGGGACTGCTATGTATCTTCTAATTGTTCTGAGAGAGAGGTATGTAATGTCTTTCTGTATCCCTATGCTCATATGGCTTGTATCCAGAGTAACATTATGATATACCTAGCAAAGGAAGAATAACAAAAAAAAGGGTTTCCACATTTAATTCATACTCTGAATTTCTGTTCCCCTAGACTTGTCATATAAGGGATAAGGTTTCTCCACAACAACTGCCCCTTGACACTTTAATTTCCCTTCTCATTAAACTTAGCAGTCACTACAAGTGTATGAGTAACAGTAGCTTTACTATGGACTATTTGCTTATTAGAAGGTTTTGAAGATATACTTATCATCTCTTCTATGTGTATACCTTTTGTAATATGAGTAGTCTGAAATAAATGGGTTGTCACGNCCACAGCATAGCTCTCATAGTTTCAAATGGTGATATCTGTTAAGGCATTGTTTCCTTGTCTTTTTACTTAAAAGAATGGCTTGCCAGGTGACTGTCATTTAGCAATTGGCCTAAAATGCCTCCACGCTGAGAAGACCTCTACGGAATATTTCATATAAGCAAATCTGTGAAATGCTTACTCCTAGCTAACGTCCTTGGTTTCTTATGCATGTTGTAAATACAAATGTCCATGTAATCTCATTAAGGAGCAGTTTGCTAAGATACAGATGCATTATTACTGCTTCTAATTAGCCATGGCTTTATATTTAATTCTCGAATTGCTGAAAGAAGCAACAAGGTCACTGTCCTTCCACTTTCTATAATTGTGAACTTGAACAGAACCATAAAGCTTAAAATAATTTCTTTTTGCTCATCTGTGCAAATGGAGAGGCATCCTGATGGCATCAAGAATCAAAGACTCTAAACAAATATGGAAATTACATAGAAACTATAAACTATTTTGGAAACATGAATCTATGTAGTCACAGTCTGACAAACATTGGCTTGCTTCTGTGCCCTGAATGTCTACTTTATATGGATCTCACTGCAGCCAAACCAAGTGAGGAAAGATTCAAACTGAGGAATTCTGCTCACCCATATCTGAAGTGTGACAATATCTCCTGACATTCTCCCAATCCTCAAAATTTTAAATATTGAGTAACAATAAAACTCCCAGGAGTTTCATGGTTCCCTGTCCGAAAGAATGCAAGCTTATAATTCTTCAGAATTGGACACAATCCTAAGCTTTTTTGAAAGTTAGTGGTATAATTAACTGATTGATGTTAATTTTTAGTGGTTCTGATGTGGAGTTGTTTTTCTATGAAGAAATTTGTGTTGGTAATTACAGAAAGTTTTTCTAGCAAATTATTTCTATTTGTACTCACTGTATTAGCTAATGTAAATATAGAATGCACAAGGTGGTTTTCAGACAAGCAATCAAAACTATTTTACTTTAAGAATAAAAAAAAAGAATGCCTTGCAAATGCAATTCACCTATCTGAAATCAAGGTATATGTTTATGTGAGGATTTAATAATCATCACT
>LZPO01087471.1:66178-76535 GCA_001675575.1 Neotoma lepida | reverse complement strand
TGAGAGTAGGGTGTTGAAATCTCCCACTACTAGTGTGTGGGGTTTGATGTGAGATTTAAGTTTTAGTAATGTTTCTTTTACAAATTTGGGTGCCCTTGTATTTGGGGCATAAATATTCAGAATTGAGACTTCATCTTGGTGGATTTTCCCTGTGATAAATATGTAATGTCCTTCCCGATCTCTTTTGATTGATTTTAGTTTGAAGTCTCTTTTATTAGATATTAGGATAGCTACTCTAGCTTGTGTACCCTATCCTGACACATACTTTTTTTTTAGGTGTGAGATTCGTTGTTTTAGATATACGACATGACTTTTGAATACCTACCCTGGCCTTTTCAGAATTGATTCCCCAGTTCACCTGTGTCCCACCAGATTTGATGCCTTTTTACCTTGTTCTCCATCAATGCTAACAACTCTGTTTCCGCTTATAAAAGCCCTAAGTTTTTTTTCTCCAAAGCCTAACAAAGCATTTGCACCCCCAGTCTTCCTGACCAGATAAGCCACTGCTTGATGAATTCAGCCTATATAAGTTGAAGTCTCTGCCTTTCCCTGTTCAGATCGGCATTTCAGCTCATCTACCATTCTCCAATATTTACACAGTTTTGCAACAAAATTACATAGACATGCCAATATGAAAAGGAAAGTGTTTTGGGTCAAAATTGCAATATGTTTGTCACACAGAAATGAATATATTTTCCTTAGGTTTCAATTGCTCTATTCTCCCTTGTCTGATTTTGCTGGAAAAGAGATCAGAGAAGAATCTATTTTGCACTTTGTGGTATTCTATTATCTCTACCCGCTACACAGATAGGTAACAAAACAATACCCTGTCAAGTATTAAAAACTTAGCTAAAAATAGAATAAAAAGAATTTTTTAAAAGTCATACATCAGCAAGGACAAAGTGAAGAGAAAATTCTGCTACAAAGTTTGGGCACTGAAAAACAAAAAAACAAAAAACAAACAAACAAAAGACAATCTGTTAGGAAAAGCTATCCCTAAGACATAACTTGGTGCTGTCCAGAAATTCCTGAGGGAACCCAGGAATGAGCATGGAATCACAGATCAGGTAAAAAACAGATGCATGAACTGAAATTTCCTATAGGAATGAGAGGAGAGTTTGTGAAGACATATAATAAACAGATTAAGGCACGATGTCTTTTTCCCAACCTTTGACCAAGGCAAATACTTGTTCTAAGGTACAAAACATATATAACAAGAAAGTGACCAAAGAGGAACCCATCAAGAAAACTGAGGGATTGTTGGCTAGGAACATCAGGTAGATATGAGGTTGTGGTTAGGATGCAGTGTATTTCCCACAGGCTTCTGTGTTTGAACACTTGCTCCCCTGCTGGTCTTGCTATTTTGGAAGGTTGTAGAACCTTTAGTAGGTGGAGTCTTGTGTGTCAGGAGCAGGTCTTGAGGTTTTTATAGCCTAGGCAACCTCCTATAGATTCTCTCCTTCCTGACTATGCATGCAATTTGATCAGCTTCTCATTCTCCTGCCACCATGTAGCAGAAAGCTATGATCTGCCATAGTCCCTCACACTGTGACCTGAAATGAACTCTTCCTCTTTCAGTTTGATCTTATAGGTATTTGATCACAGCAATGAGAAAAGTAACTTACAGGGTTGATTTCAGTCTCATGTGCCCCATTTAAAAACAAAAAAGTACATGAAAACCTCTTTGCTGCACTGTGAAATCCTTCACTTCCAGAGTTAGGTCCCTGCNGGTTTCACTATTGGTTAACATCTGCCATCCTTATCTTTTGTTTAGTAACAGAAGCTCTCACTTCTTGAAGTCTTTTCTGAGCATTTGGGCCTTGAGTGCAAAGTGATTCTTCAGCTTCCACTGTGGATGGTAGCTTATGATTTTGCCAATAGGATATGGGTATAAATTCATGTCTACCTTGAATATCATACTTCTAATTCTGCTTGCACTCTTTTCTCTCTCCTCTGGTCAAAAATTAGGAATGCCATGGAGAGCAGAAGATACTCGTCTGCCTTGTACTACATGATTGAAATAATACTGTCCCTGGAGGAATTCTATTTAACAACGTTAAAATCTAAGGAATGCTTCCTTGATAGAAACTAAATTAAATTGTGCTTTGGGGAAACTGATAAACCTACTAACGATGCCATAGTGGGAAAAAAAAAACTGAAGGCATTAACGTGGACCTAATGACATCATTGAAATTGTAGCATATATCCAGATTTACAATAAAATATTCAGTGCTTAACTTCTAATATAGACAACAATAATCAAGTATTTAAGAAAAGTTTCTAATAAAAAATACAGAGATATATGTAAATAAAAATGAAAAAATAAATTTTAAAATTGAGACAAATAGAAAATGAAGTGTTGANAAAAATTTTAAAAGCCTGTAATCATAAACTAAGAATAAAGAACTACAAATTTTTAAAATCGGGGAAATAATTACTATGTATTTGTGTTACATATATGTACTAAATTGTCCATAATATGTTTAGTACAAATGTTAAATATGTAATAATGATTATTTAAAAATCAGCAGCATATCTCAATAATAGGAAGTAAATTATTTCCATAATGAGAAAAATCAGGAGAGAAAATGAAGGAAATCTCATAAAATATTCCAATTTTTTGGAATATCTAACAATTAGAGTTATCAAAAAATGGTTGGTGAGATGACTCAGCAGGTAAAGGAGCTTTTCTTGTAAACCTGGTGACCTGAGTTCAATCCCTGGAATCCACAAAAAGAGTTCTCAATGACAAGAAGGGAAAAGAGATTAATATGAATTAGAGAATAAAGTAGAAGACTAATAGCCAACAAATCTTTTAAAGTGTTTTATTAAAAACATGATTTTACATGTGAAATGTCCTTGTGNTCAATGATCATAGTAAAAGTGAGCATAGCAACTAAATGAAAGAATTTTGAAAACCATATTTTTAAATTGTCAAATGAGTTCTATGCAAAGCATAAAAACGAGATTTTTTTTATATGTTACTGATTCCTATGGACACTACAAAGTTATATCATTTAGTTATGAATATGAAAGATGTCAAAGCATGAATTTTAATTCCTATAAAAAGACAAAAATCACAATATAGTGAACTGAGAATATAATATGCTTTTGTTTGTGTTTCATTAATACGGAAACCTTCCCTTCTGTGAAACAGAATGAATTTCTCCTTGGTCAAAGGAAAAAGAGTGGGTTTTGTAATATGGAAAAAAGAAAAAAACGTAGTAGGAAGAGACATGATTGGTCAATATCAGGTGACTTATCTTTAATGAGTTATAGCAGACAAGACTTTTAAATGATGTTTATTTGTGTGGATTGTGTTCTCCCCACTGTAGGAGAAAAGTAACTGATCTTTTCTGATATTCACCAGCTTCTCTAAAGTTCTAGCTTTACTGTAGATGTTTACCACGACTAACTCTGTATTGTTTTGGTCTGATCTACCACAGTCTAGCACAAGAGTCTATCCAAAAACCAAGGTCAGCTAATGAAATTTTTAAATAGTGAATATTTGTTTAGATATTAAAACACTCAAAACTTCTCCAGAAACTTCTATAAGATGTAGGTTACCAAAATAAAGGAACAAGTAAGAAAGTGTAGAAAATAAAACTCAGGAAGGTAAGAGCTAGTGGTGTATTTAAAAGAAAATTACAGGTAGAGTATGAAAGGATATTCAGCAGTAAAANCCATGGGGATAATGAATACATGGGGTCTAACCCAGAGATAATTCCAAGGCATAAAAGNAAAGATAATGACATGAAAGTGCTTCAAGATGACTTATATTTTGTAGAGATTAGAGGAATTTATGGTTGGTACATTCTAGGCAATTAGCAAATGAAAACAGAAACCTATTATTAACTCTAAAAAAGGTACATCTCTAAAAAGGGAGATATAATCATAGACTCAGTGTGACTGAGTGAAAGGTATTATTCATATAGCTACATAATAAAGACATGTATTACTGACTTAGCAGAAAACTGCTTTGTACCATCTCCAAAAACAGGAAGTGTATGTATGTGCATGTTCATTGTGTGTGTATGCATGTGTATATCTGTGCATGTGTGGACGTGTGCATGAGTGTGTGTTTGTGTTTTATGTGTATGTTTCTGCTTGCTTGTTACAAGTTTAAGAGATGAGATTTAGAAATTTGTAGTCAAAATAAAGGAGTAGAAATGTAAAATTTGTTTTATTTACAAAATTTTGAATATCAGTGTATGTATCAAGAGAAGTATTTTAAGTGGTAAAAACTTATTGACACAGGATCCAGTGTTTCTTCATTATGTTATTATATTCTATAAACAAATTAGGTGTCTATTTCAAAATATCATATCTTTCCATATATAGCATTGACTTTAAATTTAAAAACACATTTAAACATGAGTATGATCTTTAATTGTGTATAACTCCAACTCATTCATTCAAGCCTATGTATGACCAGAGTTTCAAATGACACAATTTGGTAAATATTTACATTGCTTTCTATTCTATAAACATTAATGTTTTTGAGAATATTTCTTTGACATATTTCTGACTTTGAAAATTAACTGCATATATTTCGAATATCATTCTTTAATGTTTTAGATGATGAGATGTTTCTGTTCATGGGCACATCAAAAAGCTTTTCAGTTCCTGAAGATTTATAAGGAACACGGGGTGGTTTGCAAATACTTTAGATTACAGGTCAGCTGAAAATATTTGCTCAAGACAAGCAAATGTGTCTGTTGTAACCACTTTCCATACTTCACACATAGGTGAAAACATGAGCTGAGATATGTATTGAGATTCAAAATCTGGGTCTAAAATTATTTTGAGGCTTGTCCTTCTTTTCCTGATAATTGGAAAAATCAATATCAAGAGTATCACATACAGTTTTCTAAAGATCGAATGAGATAATTAACATGGAGGTCTTAGTCAATGTGTGGTACCTTGCACATTCTCAGCAAGAATTTGTTTTTTTTTTCCATAGACCTCTCGTGTATTCTACTGATCAACAGTGGATTAGAATNAAGCTTTTTTGATGGTACATCTTCAACACAACTTCTAAACCTAAGGTTTAGAAACATGGCACAAGAGGGGCAGAAAGATTGTAAGGGCCAGAGCACCTGGAAGTCTGCTGCAAGATTGTGTCTTCTAAGTACAGAAGTGGAAGCCACACCGGAGAAATCTAAACAATATACAAAACTGCAACAATAGCAACACCAATTGACATGCAATGTGGATGGAGAAAATATCATGCGGCCCATCCCTAAATGAAGAGCTACTTAAACAACTAATTAAAGAATAAGAGGCCAAAATTTTGAGTGGGAGAAAGGAAGACACAGAGGGGTGGAAGGGGAAAAAAGCCAAAGAAGAAATTATATGTTTTCATAAAATATATAATGGAAAGAAAAAACAATTGAAGCCGACATCATTTTGTAATGGATTAGATACCTGCTTCTGAATAAACCTAAACTTTTATAAGCTTTATTTAATTACAATTAAGTGGCCAATGCTATCAATCATATCAATTATATGAATGCATGAGTATGTATATAAGAAGGAATTTTCATCTATGTAGCCTATCATATGGATTGTTTTAATGAGTATATTTTATGTACCAATAATATTATTACATCTATTTTTCCTCAATTAAGAAAAAAAGAATAGTAACTGATATGAAGTCCATTTAATACNATTATATAAAATTATGCAAAATACTCATTTGGAAAAGATATAAATCAGACAAATGATTAAATCTGATATTTCATTGTAAACAATGTTCCATATTTCTGATATTTTTGTTGATAATACATTTTACAAGTTCCATGTTCTGTGATTGGCTATGAATTTTTAATATTTTTTGATAAAGCAGACATAAAATTATCATTAATTACATAAAAGAGGAGGAGAAGGAAGAAGAGACAGATAGATTCTGAATGTTGCTTCTCTCTTAAATAATAAGGCCTATCCTGGTAAAGCCAACTGGCAGTGAATATCTCCCCTCAACTGAGCCACTCATTATGGGTACACCACAGTCTTTCCCTTAAATATTTACTAAATGTACTTTAAACTCCCATGTTTACTTTTGTCTTCTTACTGCTGCATTCTGTTAGTTTGCCTGATTCACTTTCTTCCCCTCTGGATTTTTCTAAGACATATGCCTGGCCCTGTGTTAGCTAAGTTTCTAAGCCTTATAAATGGGCTGTTCAGTGGGGAATGTTCTCTCATTTGTCTTTCTCAATGATAACTGCTTAATGAATGCCTTTAGAAAATGCTTGCCTGATTGACTTTCACCTGTGGCATCACCCAGAGCAGAAACAAAAAATAGTTCTGCTTTTTGTGGGGATCTCAGCAAAGACAAGGCGCTAATACAGAGTGACCTGTCTGTGGCATCCTGTTATGGCTGATGACAGCAAGTGAAATGGAACTGGACGCAGAGCAAATTGCTTCATTAGTAACGTGGGTCAGAATAGCTGTGCAACCGCAACCCCCACTTCCTGATACATGGGCCGTGTAATTTGATCATTTAAATCCCACAGTTTCAACTACCATTCTCTACTTAAATTGGTTATGTTTTAAGTTTTAATAAGTTTTTTGTTAAAACTCAAAGATGATGATGAACGATAAAATATATTCCCCAATATTGAAATATAGCACACAGCACNGGCACAAACAAAATTGTAATTAAAGTGGTGGAGATTATAGACCCAGTGTTTAATATTCTGACACATTCATAGTCAAAGTGTTTGCATGAGAAGTGAAGTGTTTGGATCTTGCCTTTTATGTTTTCTGTCCAGTCAGAGTGGAAAAGAATTAATCATTTTAAATCATCAGAATTAGCTAGATATGATAATGCATGCACTTGGGAAGTGGAGGCAGGACGGAAGATCAAAAATCCATGGTTGTCTTGGCTATGTGATAAGTTTAGAGCCAGCTTGAGCTATATTAGACCCTGACTCAAAATAATGATGGTGACGATGCTGCTGCTGTTAATAGTGATGTAAAAGTAAAGAAAAACAATAAAACAAAACGCTATCCTAAAAATTGGTCTAGGGCTATTCCATGAGTGAAAGTGAAATGATTTTTAGTGTGCCCTTCCTTAGTGCCTTATAACAAAGAGATTCCTGGGCACACAGGCTCTTGTATGTCTCATGAGTCAACTGATGCTGCTCTATGAGAGCGGTTAACAGGTGAATGCAAGCAAAAAAAGGTAATGCATGATATTCATGACTGAGAGGAGGTTTGCTACTTTGGTCTTAGTGAATAAAAACCTCAGCAACATTGGAAATTAAAGGGGTTTTGTTTTGCTTTGCTTTTGTTTTAGTTTTTCTCTGTTTAATAATCTCTGTTGAAGAATTCTATCACATAAATTAAATGTTCAATGCCTTTATCATGGACTCTAATTAAAATTATATAATACAAATAGTTGTGAGCCCAATGACAATTATTTCAAAGTGTTTCCAGGTACAGTGCAGAGAGAGAGAGAAAGAGAGAGAGAGAGAGANACAAGTAAGATAATTTGATTCAGGTTAAATGCTTATGTTGGTGACATTGAATAGAATATATTTTACATGCAGCTTTAAAATTATATAATACAAATAGTTGTGAGCCCAATGACAATTATTTCAAAGTGTTTCCAGGTACAGTGCAGAGAGAGAGAGAGAAAGAGAGAGAGAGAGAGAGAGAGAGAGAGAGAGGTTTATTTTATGTGTATGGATGCTTTACCTGGATAAAATTCTGTGTACTTTGTGCATTCCTAGTGTCCATGGAAGCCAGAAGAGGTTATCACATATGTAGGGACAGGAATTACAGATGGTTATGAGCCACCATGTGAGAATTGAAACCTGGATCCCAGTGTCCTGAACTGCTGAGATGTTCTGAACTCCAGTCCTGATATCCTTATTTTAGTAATNCAGACAACTGGAGTTTGGAAATTAAAACAACTCAAAAGTCAATCATACCCAATCAGTAATGACATAAAGATTCAAATTGGATGTCTGTGTGCTTTTTACACTTCATCACTTGTTTGCTTATGTATNTAATATGCATCAAACCATGGAAGAATTCTGATTCATGGCCAGGAATTCACAAAAAAAANTTTTTTGTTTTTGATTTTCACATTAATCCAAAGAAAAGGAAAGTATGCATCTTAATGTTTGGGTACTTTTGAGAAATTTGAGAATTCCCCATGTTTTCCTGCATGTTCATCTCTTCCCAACTACTTTTTTTAATTGCTGGAATTTAGGGGTATTAAAATCATCATATTATTACAATTGCTATGGATTTATTTTATATCCTGGTAACCCATGCTTTTCAACAAAAGAGATGAAAATGAAAATACACCACACCATGCTAATGTATTAGGCAGTGTGGACTTAACCCACTGTCTCATTCCAGCCTTGAGTGTGGTTCTCACTTCCCCTGTCTGTTCTTTGGTGATGCTTAGCTAATTCCCAGTATGCTGGATCTATTCTCAATGTTCTTTACCAATTCCAGGGAGGGTTAAGAGTGCCACTTCAACTTAGTTTGTGTGTCATCTTAGAAAAAGCTGTTTCACCATACAGAGAAGTAATTCTCAGTGGCCTCCAGATATTTTAAACTGCTGCTTTCAATTCTAACTAGAAGCATTAACATTAAGTTCCAATCTGGTCCCATCATTACCTTGTTTGACTCAGAGTTTCCCCATAGGAAATCAAATGTAAACATTCCTTTATACCTCTATTCCTTACAGTGAACCTCAGGGTGATGTTAAAATCCGAATGCCTTTATTTATTTGTTTTTGCTCATCTCCAAATGGGCACCAACAACATTAGTGTGCACACACAAATTGAAAGCCAGTTTCAACCTTTTTTCCTAAAATATCATCAATTCAGGAATGTAAATATAAAAGACACAATTGAGAGTTACATAAAAGCTCACAGCACAACTTGTTCCTGCCATTTCCTGGTTCCCTTGCTGAGATGGGTAGAGCTGTGGAAGGAAGGACCCATACTTCCACATGAAGGGTGGCATCAGCTCTGTGACCTTAGNTTCTACTTGTGGCGTCTATAGTTTTGAATGTTTTCCTCCACTAATTTCATAGGACATAATGTACTTAAGTGACAAAGCCAATCAATGCTCCCCTATCCCCTCAGCAATGTAGAACACAAAGTGCCTGAGTACTCTCTAGCAAGTGTGTTTATTTTATGTTTATTCTTTTTATGTTTGAGGTTATAATATAATCATATCATTTTCTTCCTTTCCTTTCCTCAAACCCTCCTATGTATCCTTCTTTACTTTCTTTCAAATTTATGGGCTCTTTCTTCATTAATTGTTATTACATGTGTACATGGAGATGTGTCTTCCTATATATCCCTAAATATAACCTCTTCAGTTTATATACTGTTGTATGTATGCTTTCCAGTCTGATAATTTGGTACTAGATAACCAATTGGTAATAAATATTTCACCCACTCTAAGCATTCCATAGGTGCCTTAGTTCTTTGTGTAGTACTGAGACCTCATGGGTTTTTCCTTTGTCCACTTTGGCATGTCTATTGGTGTCATCCTTGTTCAGCTCATGTTTAGGCAGTTATGTTTATGAGACTTAATGTGGGTAGCTTCTGACATTACTAGAAGACACAGTCTCACAGAAAACTGCATGATCTTCTGGCCTTTTCAATCATTCTGCCCCCTCTTCCATGATATTTGTTTAAAGTAAGAACTCCCCCAGTCCTTGGCCTCTCATTTCTATGTATGACTCAAGGCTGGATTAAGTAGTGGTGTCCCTCAACAGGACCTTGGGATGAAAGATCACAGACAAAGTAATAAATGGGTCCTGAGTCTCTAACCTCATAAAAGGGCATGTTTGTATTGACCCAAGTTCTCAGTGAACACCTTCAACATTTGAGCCCCTGAAATGTGTGTTCTCTTGTCATAGCACTCACAGGGAAACCTGATTTCAAACAACCTCAGTCTGNGTAAGATGAAATGGAGATCCAGATGTACCAGGATATAACATAAAACATGTGCTCACTGTAGTTGGTAGAGTGATATACGCTGTGGTTTAACTTCTTGTAACTGCAAAGTGTATTACAATTGAATTAAATCTAGTAAAAATCGTTCCCTGCTATATCTTATAAGCAGATCACAGGTTAATGACTACAATGACATTAGGGAAAATAGAAAAATTAAATTACTATTTCTTGTTGGCTACTTCTTGCCACTTTCATAAAGACTAAAGGACAATTGTCATCCATGCCAGCCAGTCCACNCCTAGCCTTCTGAGAACCCTGGATCCCCAGCTTTTATTCACAACAGATTGGGCTGACTAACCTGGAATATTGCAGAGCAGAAAGAGTAAAATGTACCTCTCTGAAACTAGAGCAATTACCATCTGTCT
>LZPO01087471.1:32002-45717 GCA_001675575.1 Neotoma lepida | reverse complement strand
ACATTCTTTTCTTTTTAAAGTAACTCAACTACTTTAAAACTGTTTTCCAAAATAAAGAATGCAGAGAACAGAATTTTGTGTCTGTGTTTTGAGTCTATTCTCCTTTAACCTTTCTCTGAAAAGACAAGCCAGACATCATTTTCAGACAATTGTTCTGTTCAGAGAAACACTAAGAACAAATATGCATTCGCACTTCAAGTGCAAAGAACATTTTAATGGCATTAGAAATAATTTTGCCTTGTTAGCTTCAGGGCTAACAAAAATAGTCAAAGAAAAACAGCCATGAAAGGTGTTGAAAAGGTATTTAGATTTATTGCAGAGCTCTGTCTGCAGTTACTCAGACCTTTGCTTTTGCCAACTGATAATAAATGTCATGTGTCTTTCATAATCACGTCCCCAAGGAAAAAAGGATCTCAGAGTTGAGGTAAAAGGTTCTTCATCTTTTCAAAAATGACAGACAATCCAAATAAAAGATTAAAATTCTAAGATTTTAATCCTTCAAAGTGGAAAACAAAACAAACTTACTATAACTAAGACTTTCACAAAGATAAATCATCTTAAAGGTATCAAGATATATTTCATCTTATCTTCTCAAGTAATAAGTTATATAGAAATAATGAATATTGGTCAGTATTTATTCATCCTACCATGTGTATGAAGAAAACATGTACTGCATTTTANGGATGTTTGCAGAACTTCATAAGCATTTTAAACAAAGATAGGTGCACAGAAAAAAAAATGAGCAGAAGAGACAGTGATCCCCCGCGTACTCCAAGCACAAANAGTCAGTACTCCTCACCAGAAAAGCATCGTTTTACAACTGGAGAGTCAACATTAAGCCATTATCAGCCCAGTCTACAGGTCATATTAGATTCCCTTTTAGCATCATAGACATTAAGGTTAGGGCAAATATGATATAAGTCATGTCCATTTTCATTGCCCATCATCATGATGGCACATGGAGTACTTTCACCACCTTAAAAATCCCTAAGTTTTCAGCAACTCATTACTCTCCCTGCTAACTCCTGAGAGCCACTGACCTTTTGCTGATTATATAGTTTTGACATTTATAAGATAATTGTTCTCTATATTTGCAACCAAGATGCAACCTTTAGTGACTAGCTTCCATTTTGTCATAAAGTATGTTTCATCTGTGTCATTTATAAAGTGATAATTCATTTAACTTTAATCCAGAGTAATATACTATTTTATAGTNTGGATGAACCACAATTTCTTCATCCACCTATTTATCAGAGGACATCTTAATGGTTCTAAGTTTGGTAATTGACCTCCATGTACAGACTTTGGCCTGGGTTTTGTTTGTTGTAGGGACTCATTTCTTTTTGTTTTTAGATGCTAAGATACAAACTCTGATTTTTAAATGGCATGATATTAGCATAAAAACAGACATGTTTATCAATGGAGAAGAATTGAAGACCCAGACATAACTCCACACATCTACAGACAGTTTTTTTTTTTTTTGACACAAAGTGAAAAATACACACTGGAGAAAAGACAGAATCTTCAACAAACGGCTCTGGTCAAACTGAATAGGCATGTTAAAAGAATGAAAATAGATCCATATCTACCATCCTGAACAAAAGTCAACTCTAAATGGGTCAAAAACCTCAATATAGAACAGATACCCAGAATTTGATGGAAGATAAAGTTGGAAATATGCTAGAACCCATAGGTACAAGGAAGGATATTCTGAATAGGACCCCAATAATATAGGGACTAAGAGCAACAATTAGTGAATGTGTTGTCATGAAGCTTAAAAGTCTCCATACAGCAAAAGATACCGCATTCAAGCAAAGCAACAACCTACAGAATTAGAAAAAGCAAAACTTTAATAACTATACATCTGATATATGATTAATATCTAGAATATGCAAAGAGCAACAAGAAAAAAAGTCATGAAAACAAATAACCCAATTTAAAACAAAATCTCAAAAGAAAACACAAATGACCGAAAAACCCTTATGAAAAGTATTGATATCTCTTGCCATCAGGGAAATGCAAATTAAAACACTTTTACACAGTTCAAGTAATATTCCACAGCATAAATAAATATAACACATTTNTGCCTAGTTAAAATAATATTCCACAACATAGACTGTCATAGTTCACAAAAATCCACATACTTTAGAGCAACTCGAATTGTTTTTCTCTAAATTTCCAGATAGAAAATATATGTGGGATGTTGAAGGTTAAGTCTGTAGTTGGCCAAACAAAGAACCATGCAGATCATCAAATGAATGGTCAATGTTTAGCTCCAACAAAATTTTACTTGAAAAGTAGGTGAAGGATCAGATTTGGTCCCAGAGATATCCCTGGTCCAGTTTGGCGTCAGAGTGAACTTTTCTTTCATATCCTCGCAGCTTCAAAAGGGAAGAAATAAGAAAACTCTGCATGCATCTGTTAACTGCCAAATTTCCCAGCACCTTTCTCAGGCTTATCATCTAACTGAATGACACTTGAGATCTGTCTCATTAAATTAGCTTCCTTTAAAGAATTTATTTTGTTATATCTAAGAGGGAAAATAGGGAGATATCAAGAGATTTTTGTTCTGTTTTAATATTTAGTCTTAGACTGTGCATTTATCTATTTATTTGAATTTTCTTTTATTTCTTAAAAATAACTAAGGAGATTTGAACTGTTGTTGGAGGTTCTGACTGCACCGAACACACCTTGAAAATAATGGGATAGTACAGTGATACCATACATTATTGTCTTGTCCACAGTGGTAAACTACCAATGATACTGTTTTATAAACATTTTTCTCTAACCTCTACATTAAATCCAGATAATTTGATCTGTGATCATATAAGGTTTCAGTTCCCAAACATGCACCAAAGGACATGAAGTGCTGCAGTAATTTCACAAAGATACAAAGAGATATCTACATCTTCAAAGAAAATTAGTAATGCTCCCTAACCAAAATCCACCTAATTGACTAATCACTGCAATCAAACTATTGACCCAGACTAGTTTTTTGAAGCCTTTTACACCAAAAACATAAGTCCTTGTTTAGTTTAATANGATTTGCTTCTTTTATTCATACATTTTCTGTCATGTATTCTTTCTTCCCATCTTAGATTTCAAATTATCAGTCATTTATAACCTATTCTACAGCTACCTGCAAAATCCTTAAAATTTTCTGTTACCTTTCAATCATTTTGTCTTCTTGCTGTTAATGAAAGAAGACACTGAATTAGTCCTCCATATACAATGGACCACTCTCCTTTCTAACTGCCCATCTTTAAACAAATTCATTTCAGCAAGCATCTTTGCACCTGGGAGTCTGATAACACCCTTTCCCAGGACTAGGTTTTCTTCTTCCCCCAGGACCAGAACTTCCTACCATAGCAGAATTATTTAGCAAAGTGGGAAAATTCTTTAGAAATAGAAATCTGAAATTACATGATCTGACTCATTTATCCTGTACACATCACACTACCTTTATAAAAATATATCTTTATTATATTTATAACTGCATTAACTGCACTTGTCACCCTGCTCCATAAGAATACATTATGTATTCAAATGTATCTGAATACACAAACCAATTCTTAGCAATATTTCTAAATTCATTCTTTTAATGACACTTAAAACTCCATTCAATGTCTCAAATCTAATTCCCATATTTGGAGAAAATAAACAGTAATGAATCAATGAAAAGGTTCTATAAGCAAAAAATATACATAAAAGGAAAATAAAAACGCATATTTAATATGTAGTATATCATGATGGTTTGAATGAGAAATGGCACCACTACCACCCCATATAGATTTTGGCATGTGGACATTTGGTCCCAGTTAATGATGTTGTTTGGGAAGGTTTTTAGGGGGTGTAGGTTGTGCATTCTTGCTGAGAAAGTATGTAAGTGTGGTTGGACTTGGAGACTAAAATCCTTGCTCTACTCCTGGTTTGTTCTCTCTGCTTTGTGCTCCTACTGCTATTCCTGCTGTTTGCTGCATTGCCTCCCCACCATGATGGACTCTTCCCTCTGGAACTGCAAGCTAAAGTAAACTTCCCTCTATAAATTTATTTTGGCCANGTGTTTTATCACAGCAACAGAAATGCAACTAAAGTATATACATTGAAGAAAAATATAACCTACAAATGAGTTGCCATTCATAAATTAAAATTCATAAGATCAACCAAGCTTTAAAACTATCAGATCATCAGAAAAAAGGAGATAAATTCAAATTATATTACAAATACAGAAAAATACTAAGAGTTGCAGAAGCAAANTTTCATATTAAGACTAACTTATAAATCTTTTTAGGCACTATAGCTTGCAAACATTAGGCATTTTCACAAGGAAAAGCTCTAAACTCTAAAACTTTTCCTTTTGAATGGGATTAGGAAACACAAGGTCAGGTAAATTCTCTGCAGAGCAAATGAACCACCTAGGAGTTGGCAACTGCTTCAAGATGAAGATATGTGGAAAGGAATAATGTTTCTTAATATTCTTAACCCTCTATCAAGCTAGCTGCTTCCCTAAATGCCTCCAGTGTATAGTGTTAGGGAGATCTGCTGAGGTACTCAGGAGCACATATTCTCCATCTGGATTATATTGCAGGTGTGAAAGTTTGTAGTTGAAAGACATATACTTGGCAAAAATCTGAAATTACAGGAAGCTTTCTGAGTAAGTGAAAGGTGAGAGATTACCAGTCAGAAGAATTGAACACATATTTTTTTTTCCATTTTGAATTTTTACAGTTTTCGTTTTAGCACTTTGAAGCTGAAATGANTCTGAAATCATTATGGTTGTATACTTATTATTAAAAAAAATCTTCTCCAATATAAGCTGTCATCAGTGTTTTTGATCTTAGACATTCTGACAGGTGTAAGGTGGTATCTCAGATTCGGTTCACTTTGAATTTCCCTGATGACTAAGAATATTGAGCAATTCAATAAATGTCTTTTAGCCATTTGGGATTCTTCTGTTGAGAGTTCTCTATTTAGATATGTAGCCCATTTTTTAAATTGGATTGTTTGGTATTTTGCTGTCCAGTTTCTTGAGTTCTTTATATATTTCAGAGATTAGCCCTCTGTCAGATGTGGGGTTCGTGAAGATCTTTTCCCACTCTGTAGGCTGTCATTTTGTCTTATTTACTGTGTCCTTTGCCTTACAGAAGCTTCTCAGTTTCAGGAGATCCCATTTATTAATTATTGGTCTCAGTGTCTGCTACTGGTGTTATATTTAAAAGTGGTCTCCTGTGCCAATGCGTTCTAGGCTACTTCCTACTTTTTCCTCTATCAGGTTGAGTGTAGCTGGATTTATGTTGAGGTCTTTGATCCACTTGGATTTGAGTTTTGTGTGTGGCAGTAGATACANATCTATTTGAAATCTTCTACATGCTGGCATCCAGTTATGCCAGCACNNTTTGTTGAAGATACTTTCTTTTTTCCATTGTACAGTTTTGGCTTCTTTATCAAAAATCAGGTGTTCATAGGTTTGTGGATTAATCTCAGGATCTTCAGTTCGATTCCATTGGTCCACATGTTGGTTTTTATGCCAATACCAAGATGTTTTTATTACTATAACTCTATAGGAGAGCTTGAAGTCAGGAATAGTGATGCCTCCAGAAGTTGCTTTGTTGTAAAGGATTGTTTTAGGTATCCTAGGATTTCTGTTTTTCCATATGAAGTTGAGTATTGTTTTTTCGAAGTCTGTGGAGAATTAATTGTGTTGGAATTTTGATGGGGATTGCATTGAATCTGTAGATTGCTTTTGGTAAGATTGCCAATTTTAATATGTTGGTTCTACCTATCCATGAGCATAGGAGATCTTTCCATTTTCTGATATCATCTTCAATTTCTTTCTTCAAGGACTTAAAGTTCTGGTCAAACACGTCTTTCACTTGTTTGGTTAGTGTTACCCCAAGGTATTTTATATTATTTGTGGCTATTGTAAAGGGTGATGTTTCTCTGATTTCTTTCTCAGCCCATTTATCATTTGTGTATAGGAGGGATACTGATTTTTTTTTTAGTTAATCTTGTATCCTGACACATTACTGAAGTGCTTATCAGTTGTAAGACATTTAAGGAATTGCTCAACATCCTTAGTCATCAGGAAAATGCAAATCAAAACGACTCTGAAATACCATCTTATACCTGTCAGAGTGGCTATGATCAAAAACACTAATGACAGCCTATGTTGGAGAGGATGCGGAGCAAGTGAAACACTCCTCCACTGTTGGTGGGAGTGCAAACTTTGTACAGCCACTGTGGAAATCAGTATGGTGGTTTCTCAGAAAATTGGGAATCGATCTACCTCAAGACCCAGCTATACCACTCTTGGGCATATACCCAAGGAATGCTCAATCATACCACAAGGATACATGTTCAACTATGTTCATAGCAGCATTATTCGTAATAGCCAGAACCTGGAAACAACCTAGATGTCCATCAACTGAAGAATGGATTAAGAAAATGTGGTAGATATACACAATGAAAAACAATGACAGAGAAAAGCAGAGAAAAACAATGACATCATGAAACTTGCAGGCAAATGAATGGAACTGGATAATATCATCCTGAGTGAGGTAACCCAGACTCAGAAGGACAAACATGATATGTACTCACTCATAAGTGGATACTAGATGTAAAACAAAGACATTCAGACTGCAACCCAAAGCTCCAGGGAGGCTACCTAGCAGGGAGGACCCTAGGAGGGACACATGGATCGCCCAGCAAAGGAGAAACAGTTGAGATCTACGAGAGCAAACTGGGGATGAGAGGGAGTAATGGAGGGTAATGGATGGAGGACAAGAATATAGGGGAATGGGAGGTTTGAACTAGAACAGGGACAGAGTGGGAGGGCAAGGAAAGAGAAATCATGATAAATGAAGACATCAAAGGAATAGGGAGAAACAGAGTGCTAGGGAAATTCCCAGGAATCCACAAAGATTACCCCACTTTAGACTACTGACAATAGTCTAGAGGGTGCCTGAACTCTCCTACTCCGGTGATCACACGGATGAATACCCTAACTGCAATCATAGAGCCTTCATCCGGAGACTGATGGAAGCAGATACAGAGATCCATGGCCGGGCACCAGGCCNAGCTCCAGGAGCACAATCGAAGAGAGAGAGGAGGGATTCTCTGAGCAAGGAGCATTGAGATGATGATGGGAAATGTACAGAGATGGCCAACCAAACTAGTGGAAATGCATGAACTATGGACCAATAGTGGTAGAGCCCCCCATGGTACTGGACTAGGACCTCTGGATACCCAAGACAGTGGTTTAGCTTGAACTCTTTAGGGAGCTCCCAGGCAATGGGATCAGGACACATCCCTGGTGCATGAGCTGGCTTTTTGGAGCCCAGTGCCTATGGTGGGACACCTGGTGCAGCCTTGGTGCAGGGAGAAGGGTCTTGGTCCTGCCTCAACTGAATGTATCAGGCTCTGCTGACTCCCTATGAGAGACCGTGCCTTGGAGGAGGTAGGAATGGGGGGTGGGTTGGGGGAAAGGCTAAGGTGGGGGAGGAGGGAGAAGGGGGGATCTGTGGTTGGTATGTAAAATGTTTAGAAAATCTTTTAATAAAAAAAAAAAGAAAAAAATAGTTCCCTGGTAGAATTTTTGGGGTCACTTATGTAGACTATCATATCATCTTCAAATAGGGAAAGTTTGACTTCTTCCTTTCCAATTTGTATCCCCTTAATATCCTTTTGTTGTCTTATTACTCTAACTAGAAATCCCAGTACTATATTGAACAGCTATGGGGAAAGTGGACAGTCTTGTCTTGTTCTTGATTTTAGTGTATTCGCTTTGAGTTTCTCTCCATTTAATTTGATGTTGGCTATCAGATTGCTGTAAATTGCCTTTATTATGTATAGGTATCTTCCTTGTATTCCTTTCCAGGACCTTTATCATGAAGGGGTGTTGGATTTTGTTGAAGGCTTTTTCAGCATCTAATGAGATGATCCTGTGGGTTTTTTTTTCTTGCAGTTTGTTTATATGATGGATTACATTGACAGATTTTTGTATGTTGAACCATCCTTGCATCTCTGGGATGAAGTCTATTTGATCATGATGGATGACTCTTTTGATGTGTTCTTGGATTCAGTTTGACAGTATTATATTGAGTACTTTTGTATCAATGTTCATGAGGGAGATTGGTCTGTAATTGAACACTCCTCCACTGTTGGTGGGAGTGCAAACTTGTACAGCAACTTTGGAAATCAGTATGGCAGTTTCTCAGAAAATTGAAAATCTATCTACCTCAAGACACAATGATACCACTCTTTAGCATATACCTAAGGGATGCTAAAGCATACCACAAGGACACTTGCTCAACTATGTTTGTAGCAGCATTATTCGTAATACTCAGAAGCTGGAAAAAGCCCAGATGCCCCTCAATTGAAGAATGGATAAAGAAAATTGGCACATATACACAATGGAGTATTACTCAGCTGGAAAAAACAATGACATCATGAAATTTGCAGACAAATGTGTGGAACTAGAAAATATCATCCTGAGTGAGGTAACCCAGACTCAGAAAGACAAACATGGTATGTACTTACTCATAAGTAGATATTAGACATTAGATGTAAAGCAAAGGATAATCAGACTACAACCCACAGCTCCAGAGAAGCTAGGAAACAAGGAGGACCCTAAGAGGGACATAGGGATCACCTTGGGAATGGGAAACAGAAGAGATCCCGATGAGTAAACTGGGAATGGGGAGGCAGCAATAGAGGGTAGGGGATGGAGGATGAGAACATGAGGGAACGGGATGATTGAGCTGGAACAGGGATGGAGTGGAGAGCAACGAAAACAATATCTTGATAAAGGGAGACATTACGGGGTAAGGGAGAAATCTGGTGTAGGGAAATTTCTAGGAATCCACAAGGATGACCCTGGGTTAGACTACTAGCAATAGTGGTGAGGATGCTTGAACTGGCCTTCCCTGGTAATCAGATTGGTGAATACCCTAACTGTCATTGTAGAGCTTTCATCCAGTAACTGATGGAAGCAGATGCAAAGATCCACAACTAAGCAGCAGGCTAAGCTCCGGGAGTCCAGTTGAAGAGAGGGAAGAGGGATTTTATGAGCAAGGGGAGTCAAGATCATGATGGGGAAACCTACAGAGACAACTGAACCAAGCTAGTGGGAACTCATGAACTTTAGACTGACAGCTGTGGAACATGCATGAGACTGAACTAGGCACTCTGCATATGGAAGACAGTTGTGTAGCTTGGTTTGTTTGAGGGGCCTCTGACAGTGTGATCAGGATCTATCCCTGGTGCATGAGCTGGCTTTCTGGATCTCATTACCTATGGTGGGATACCTTGCTCACCCCTGATAAAGCAGGGAAGGGCTTGGTCCTGGCTCAACTGAATATACCAGGCCTAGCTGTTCCCCCATGGGAGAACTTACCCTGTTGGAGGAAAAGATGAGGGATGAGGGGGTAGGCGGCGGGGGGGGGGGCATGAGGACGGATGAGAGGAAGATCTGTAGTTGGTATGTAAAATGAATAAAAAGAATTTAAAAAAGAAAAAATCTTTGGAAACATTTTCCTGCAGAAATTGAAGAGAGTTTCTTTATAAAAATACTATAAAATGATTTAAAAAGTTGTATTTTACAGCATGGTTTATTCTAAGAGTGAAGCTCAAGTGTAGGGGAGTGAGCATGTAGTGGGTAGCTGTTCCAGCTTTGACCTGGAAGCACTACCCCTAGTGAGGCTTCCAGTAACTGCCACACCTACCTAGGACCTGCCCCTGGGGCTGGCCAAGACAGGAGCCTTTAAGACCGAAGATCCGTCTGTGCAGGCCCTGGTGATCCTGGATGCTGGATGGTAGACCAAGCAGAATTCTCCAGAGAACACCACTGAATCCTGTAATCAAACCCTTTACTGGCTGTAAGTTACCCCTAAATTAACTACGTGGAATTGCCTTAATAATTCCCCTTTAGTGAGCAGGAATGTATATTATCAAATTTTTTTATTCACATTTCAAAACTTGAAAGTATATTAATTAAGGAAATGTCATCTAAACACTAGTCTTGGGAGACCATGTCCAGATAAGCTTCCTGGGTCCTGCTCCTGCATATATCTACAGGTTTGTGGCTCTCATGACTGCATGACATTCACTGTGATCTCACCCACCTCTAATTAATGATTCTCAGTCCANACAGTCAACATAGCTCCTCCAATAGAATTTTTCCTATTGTGCATCTTTAATACAGCATCTCAGGGAAATCCCCCATAATACACAGGTGGGCCAATTATTTGCACCTTTACACTAATCTCCATTAAAATCCCCTTATGACAGAATCATTAGCTTGAAATTCTCTCAGTCTTCTCTTTTCACTGATCACCAAAGGTTACTCCTCTCCTTAAACATAATTGAGGGTCATCTCTGTTTCCTCACATCANCCTCTGAGCCCATCCATGCTTCCTTAACTTAAACACTTATTTTTCTGCTCTATTCTCTGTAAATGAACTCAAAATTGGCCTTCTTATCTTCAAGTGTTTTTACATTCCCATACTGACCTAAATGCTACTCAACATAAATTCTTGTAATGTTAATGAAATAGGTTAGGCTAGGAAGAGGACTGGGTAGGTAAAGTGCTTGCTGATCAAGTGTGAGGACCTAGGTTTCTCTCTCCAGAATCCATGTACAGCTACCTGATGTTACATGAGTCAGCAATCTCAGTGTTCATGTAGTGACATTGGAGGTGAAGATAGAAGCATTCTCAGAATCTTGTGAGACTGCTACTGTGGTGAAAACCCACAGAGAATCACAGAGACTCTTTTAAGCAAGATGGATGAAAAGTACCAAAACTTCACCAAACACTGCCCTCTGACCTCAATATGTATGTTATGGAACACACATGCCAACACACTTACACACACACACACACACACACACACACACACACACACACTGTATGCACACAAAAACAAAGAAAAAAAGAAATCCTCTAAAGTTTCTGCCAAGATTGTAAAAATTATCTGGATAATTTAACTCAGCAATATTTTAACCACTATGAGCACATTTGTACNGAGACAGTAATGTTAAAATTCATCCAGGTATCTTTCAGTATATGCTCTATAAACATACTATACAATTATTATTCACTAAAACCATCTATCCTAAGATTAAATAAAGTTTCTTATGCATTGAATTTNACTTTACTTCACTTACTAATGCATCAGAAACTTTATTTAAAAGAGTGTTTGCCCTGTTTGGAGAGCCAAGGTTTGGAGAGATGCATTTTGCCTTATAAGAGAATAATAAACACTTGGAAAACCTATAGTCTGGTTCTCATAAATGGGCNCCAATGCAAATTTTAGCAATTCTTTGCCATTGTAAAAAGACATCTTTTGGTTCTTAATGGCTGTGCTTAAACATGAAATTAACAGAAAGCACTGAAAAAGAAGTAGTGATAATAGCAAAAAACAAAGAATTGAATTTATAATTTAATTGAGCTGTAGATATCAATATTTGTCTTTTTTATTTAATAGCATAATATTAGACTTTAATTTATTACATTTGAATAGGCATTAATTCAGTCCAAAATAGAGGACTTCATTTCAAACAAAGTAGTGCACATCTGATTCCATTTTAAACCTAACCCAAAGCAGCCAGATCTCTACATGAAACACATCAAACTGGTATGCAAAATGATCTTTGAAATGAATTTAATATATCAAACTCTGGAAAGCTTAGGTATTAAACATGGGGAAAATGTGAAAAAAAATCTCATTAAATATTTTTCACTGTGGATTGGGATTTGTTTCTTTTTGATTCTACCTTCAGGTCCTGAAAGAGTGAGCAAGGTAATATATGAATGGCAAGGTAAAAATAGCATTCCTCTATCATTCATCTCCAAGGAGCTAAAAATCTTTTGTAGGAGTGATCTCATTAATCCTCACTGCATCCCTGCAAGCTAGGTAGGTAAAAAGAACTATATTAACCATCTTATAAACGAAAATTAGGGGAAAGTTACCATTCCATTGAAATAAAAGTGAAAAGTAGTACCCTTTGACTTTGAGTAAGTTCTGCTGCTGACTGAGTTCATTAACTTTGAGATTAGTTTGTTTTGTAATAACTCATTGATATGGATCACCAAAAATATAACTATCTACACCAAGCTTTTAATCTTCAATTATTATTTTATTATTATATTTAATGATAATGTTGAAATTGTAATTGAGNGGGTTTTTTAATCCATATTCTGACAGTTTTGTATGAATATACAATAAATTGTGATTATCTTCATATCCCCATTAGCATCTGTGGACCCCTTCCTTCCCCCATGAGCTTGGTTTTCTTAGCACCTAGTCCTCTAGTAGCTGCAACATTAGACACCTCTCCCTCCAGCAGATATTAACAGGCATTGTCTCCTAAAGAATGGATGAGGTTTGTTGGCCATCTCCTCTCTCCGTGATGGAATAGTGGGCTTAATTTTGTGCAGATATCTGTAGCTGCTTTGTGTTTGTAGTTGTACTGTCAATGCTATAGTAAGTTTTTTTTTTAACTAAATCTAAACTCTAGCAAGAACTAATAGTGCACGGAATTATATCATGAACACAAAGAACATGAAAACAGATTGTGTCTTGAGGTAGATTGATTCCCAGTTTTCTAAGAAACCGCCATACTGATTTCCAAAGTGGCTGTACAAGTTTGCACTCCCACCAACAGTGGAGCAGTGTTCTCCTTGCTCCACATCCTCTCCAAAATAAGCTGTCATCAGTGTTTTTGATCTTAGCGATTCTGACAGGTGTAAGATGATAGTTCAGGGTCGTTTTGATTTACATTTCACTGATGACTAAGAATATTGAGCAATTCCTTAGACATCTTTCAGCCATTTGAGATTCCTCTGTTGAGAATTCTCTATTTAGATCTGTAGCCCATTTTTTAATTGAATTGTTTGATATTTTGCTATCTAGTTTCTTGAGTTCTTTATATATTTCAGAGATCAGCCCTCTGTCAGATGTGGGGTTCATGAAGATATTTTCCCATTCTGTAGGCTGTCATTTTGTCTTATTTACCATGTCCTATGCTCTACAGAAGCTTCTCATTTTCAGGAGGTCCCACTTATTAATTGTTGCTCTCAGTGTCTGTATTACTGGTTTTATATTTAGGAAGTGGTTTCCTGTGCCAATGTATTCTAAACTACTTCCCAATTTATCTTCTATCAGGTTTAGTGTAGCTGGATTTATGTTGAGGTCTTTGATCCACTTGGATTTGAGTTTTGTGCATAGCAATAGATATGGATCTATTTGCAATCTCCTACATCAAGTTATGCCAGCACCGTTTGTTGAAGATACTTTCATTTTTCCATCTACCTCAAGACCCAANGATACCACTCTTGGGCACATACCCAAGGGATGCTCAATCATACCACAAGGACACTTGCTCANCTATGTTCATAGCAGCATTATTCATAATATTCAGAACCTGGGGAAAAAAACAGATGCCCCTCAATCGAAGAATGGATAAAGAAAATGTGGCACGTATACACAATGGATATTACTCAGCTGTAAAAAACAATGACATCATGAAATTTGCAGGCAAATGGATGGAACTAGAAAATATNATCCTGAGTGAGGTAACCCAGACTCAGAAAGATAAACATGGTATGTNCTCACACATAAGTAGATATTAGACATTAGATATAATGCAAAGGATAATCAAACTACAACCCACAGCTCCAGAGAAGCTAGGAAACAAGGAGGATCCTAAGAGGGACA